>WNWK01049155.1:0-7500 GCA_009830355.1 Cherax destructor | reverse complement strand
CACTAGCCCACCTTTCTGCCAATAGTTGCTTACATCTCTCCTTAACTTCCTCCTCCCTTAGTTTATACACTTTTACCTCTCTCTTGCTGTTGCCATTTTCTTTTTGTCCCATCTACCTTTTACTCTAACTGTAGCTACAACTAAATAATGATCCGATATATTCGTTGCCCCTCTATAAACATGTACATCCTGAAGCCTACCCATCAACCTTTTATCCACCAATACATAATCTAACAAACTACCTTTCTTACGTGCTATATCATACCTTGTATATTTATTTATCCTCTTTTTCATAAAATATGAATTACTTATTACCAAACCTCTTTCTACACATAGCTCAATTAATGGTTCCCCATTTACATTTAACCCTGGCACCCCAAATTTACCTATTTCTCCCTCCACAACATTTTTACTCACTTTAGCATTAAGATCCCCAACCACAATTACTCTCTCACTTGATTCAAAACTCCCCACACACTCAACATTTCCCAAAATCTCTCTCTCCTCTCTACATTTCTCTCTTCTCCAGGTGCATAAACACTTACTATAACCCACTTTTCACATCCAACCTTTATTTTACTCCACATAATCCTTGAATTTATACATTTATATTCCCTCTTTACCTGCTATAACTGATTATTCAACATTATTGCCACTCCTTCTTTAGCTCTAACTCTATTTGAAACCCCTTACCTAATCCCATTTATTTTCCCCCACTGAAACTATCCTACCCCCTTCAGCTTTGTCTCACTTAAAGCCAGGACATCCAGCTTCTTTTCATTCATAACATAACATCTACAATCATCTCTTTCTTATCATTCGCACAACATCCACCCACATTCAAACATCCCACTTTGACGGTTTTCTTCTTTTTCTTTTTAGTAAATCTATACAGGAAAAGGGGTTACTAGCCCATTGTTTTCGGCATTTTAGTTGACTTTTACAACATGCATGGCTTACGGAGGATAGATTCTTATTCCACTTCCCCATGGATATGAAAGGAAAAGCAATAAGAACAAGAACTTATTTTTTTTTTTTTTAACACATCGGCCGATTCCACCAAGGCAGGGTGGCCCGAAAAGAAAAACTTTCATCATCATTCACTCCATCACTGTCTTGCCAGAAGGGTGCTTTACACTACAGTTATAAAACTGCAACATTAACACCCTCCTTCAGAGTGCCGGCACTGTACTTCCCATCTCCAGAACTCAAGTCCGCCTGCCGGTTTCCTGAATCCTTCATAAATGTTACTTTGCTCACACTCCAACAGCACGTCAGTATTAAAACCATATGCCTCCATTCACTCCTATCAAATACGCTCACACATGCTTGCTGGGAAATCCAAGCCCTGCACCAAAACTTCTTTACCCCTCCCTCCAACCTTTCCTAGGCCGACCCCTACCCCGCCTTCCCTCCACTACAGATTTATACACTCTCGAAGTCACTCTGTCTCGTTCCATTCTCTCTACATGTCCAAACCATCTCAACAACCCTCCTCAGCTCTCTGGACAATCGTTTTGGTAATCCCGCACCTCCTCCTAATTTCCAAACTCCAATTCTCTGCATTATATTCACACCACACATTGACCTCAGACATGACATCTCCTGCCTCCAGCCTTCTCCTCGTTGCAACATTCATCACCCATGCTTCACACCCATATAAGACGTTGGTATAACTATACTCTCATACATTCCCCTCTTTACTTCCATGGACAAGGTTCTTTGTCTCCACAGACTCCAGTGCTCCACTCACCCTTTTCCCCTCATCAATTCTATGATTCACCTCATCCTTCATAGACCCATCCGCCGACATGTCCACTCCCAAATATCTGAATACATTCACCTCCTCCATACTCTCTCCTCCAATCTGATATCAATCTTTCGTCACCTATTCTTTTTTATCCTCATCACCTTACTCTTCTATATTCACTTTCAATTTTCTTCTTTTCACCCTACCAAATTCATCCACCAACCTCTGCGGGCTTCTCTTCAGAATCTCCCAAAGCACAGTGTCATCAGCAAAAGCAACTGTGACAACTCCCACTTTGTATTTGCTTCTTTATCTTTTAGAACACCTCTTGCCAAGACCCTCGCATTCACTTCTCTACAACCCCATCTATAAATATATTGAACAACCACGGTGACATCACATCCTTGTCTAAGGCCCACTTTTACTGGGAAATAGTCCCTTCCTCCTACACACTCTAACCTGAGCCTCACTATCCTCATAAAACTCTTCACTGCTTTCAGTAACCTTCCTCTATTCCATACACCTGCAACATCTGCCACATTGCCCCCTATCTACCCTATCATACGCCTTTTCCAAATCCATAAATGCCACAAAACATCTTTACCCTTATCCAAATACTGTTCACCTATATGTTTCACTGTAAACACTTGGTCTACACACCCCTACCTTTCCTAAAGCCCCCTTGTTCATCTGCTATCCTGCTTTCTGTTTTACTCTTAATTCTTTCAATAATAACTCTACCATACACTTTACCAGGTACACTCAACAGACTTATTCCCTATTTTTGCATCTCTTTGTCCTTTGCCTTTATACAAGGAACAATCACGCTCTCTGCCAATCCCTAGTTCCTTACCCTCTTCCATACATTTATTAAATATGGCACCAACCACTCCAAATTATATCCCCACCTGCTTTTAACATTTCTATCTTTATCCCATCAATCCAGCTGCCTTACCCCTTTCATTCTACCACTGCCTCACGAGACTTCCCTACACCCACAACTGGCTCTTCCACACTCCTACAAGATGTTAAGATAAATCAAAGAAAACTCAGATGAGTGTGTATACATAAACGTGTACATTTATGTTGTTTAAAACAAGTCGGCCATCTCCCACCGAGGCAGGGTGACCCACAACGAAAGAAAAAACTTGTCATTCAACACTTTCACCATCACTCATACATAATCACTGTCTTTGCAGAGGCGCAGATACGACAGTATCTGTCCTTTAAAGTGCAGGCATTGTACTTCCCATTTCCAGGACTAAAGTCCAGCTAACACTTTCCTGTCTACTTGGTTATTTGTTTTTCAGTCTGTCATGATGTGAAGTGTGGTGTGTGCAAGCAGCATCCAGTCATTGGTCTGAGATACCAGTGCTTGCGATGTTTTGGGTATAACCTCTGTCAGGATTGTTTTCTTCATGCCCGAACCTCTCGCAGCCACAAGTTATCTCACCCTATTCAAGAATATTGTCATGAGGTGACAAAATTGCAGAACTTTTTTTTTTTAAAGATTATTTATTCTTTTAGAATGTACAGTGGTACCTCGAGTTACGATATTTTTTCGTTCGAGAATGCTGTTCAAGTGCCATTACCAAACGAATTTATCCCCATAAGGAATAATGTAAAATAGACTAGTCCTTTTACACCCCCATAAATATACTTACAAAAGCATTTAAAAAAATAAACTTGCATAAAAGGGCGATTTTGGTGACCATCGTAACTCGAGGTACCACTGTATATTCAGAAAAGCTTTTATGTTTTACATTATTCAGTTACTTTGCCATAAGTTTTTTATGCTTCACATGAATATATTAATTACAGTATTTTTTTTATCATATTCTCTGGCCATATTGGAAAATATTGATATAACCCATTTATTGTACACTGTCCCTCGGATTCTTGTAGACAAGTAGTAAAGAATGGCGTAGAGCCCTGATGAAGATGCTGAAGCACCGCCTTAGAGGTCGTCCAGAGTGTAACAAGCAGCGGTACTTAGCAATAGTTTCCAGCCCTGATGCTGGGTGTAACATGTGAGTAGACTTTAGACAATGCATTGAAAAAATTTACATAGGATTTGGTTAGATTAGATTTCGCCCTTGAAGCAGCTAGTTTATCATGCACCCTGCGTCCATCCTGTGGACAGTTGTATACAAGAGAAACCATACCACGGGTGGGGTTCGAACCCGAGGTCAGAGAGTCTCGAAACTCCAGACTGTTGCGTAAGCCACTGGGCCAGCTAGACGGTCTGGAGTTTTGAGAGAGACTGACCGCGGGATTGAACCCCACCCATGGTATGGTTTGTTTGCAATCGTGTCATTACAATTTCGTGAGTCATGAGTACAAGAGAACTTAGATACATTACAGCCTCTCCTCACTTACCGACGTACTTGTTTACCAACAACTCATAGTTACGACGGGCTCTTTGACGCGTTATTGTATATATACTGTACAAGAGCTTGGGTCATGAACGGGCAGCCCAGCATCTCAGCATCAAGCATCTTAATCTCCTTCTTACAGCCACTCAGTACACTAGCTTTCACAGTCTCCAAGACTACATATTTGTACAAATTTCCTGTTTGTTCTCTTGGAAGAGGAAAATGGAAGAAGTACAGTGGACCCCGCCTAACGAGCAAAATTCATTCCAGAAGCCTGCTCAAGTGCCATTACCTAACGAATTTACTTCCTTAAGAAATAATGTCACGTAGGTTAGTCTATTTCAGACCTCCAGAAATACACTTCCACAAGCACTTACAATATTACACTTACATAAATGTACGATTTCCGGGGTGCTCGTTAGGCGGGGCTCCACTGTATAAAAAAAGTTCATTGTAAAGGGGTTAGTGATGCGTCTCAGCATCAAACAATCTCCAAGACTACATATTTAGTCTATAAATTTGTACTTTATTGTGCATCCCATAGTAGAAGATAGAAGTACAGCAGCACTTGGAAGAGGAAAATGCAAGTACAAAAGAAGTTCACAGTAAAGGGGTTAGCTGGTGTGTTCGTATGTGTTTACAGTCTCGGTGTATTGTGGCAGCTTAAGAAATTATTAAAATCTGTGAACAGGGTATGTTGATGATGATAATAATAATAATAAATATAATCGCTCTGAAGTGCTTTAAATGTCAGCTACCCAACCTATATGAAATACTTATGACATTTAAAGCACTCCAGATCGATTATTTATTATTCTTATTCTTACTTTTATAAATTATTATTGTAAATTATTATAAATTATTATTTATTTATTAACACACAGGCCGTTTCCCACCAAGGCAGGGTGGCCCGACAAAGAAAAACTTTAATCATCATCATTCACTCCATCACTGTCTTGTCAGAGGCATGCTTACACTACAGCTACAAAACTGCAACATTAACACCCCTCCTTCAGAGTGCCGGCACTGTACTTCCCATCTCCAGGAATCAAGTCCGGCCTGCCGGTTTCCCTGAAACCCTTCATAAATGTTACGTTGCCTACACTCCAACAGCACGTAAAGTCCTAAAAACCATTTGTCTCCATTCGCTCCTATCTAACACGCTCACGCATCCTTTACCCCCTCCCTCCAACCTTTTCTAGGCCGACCCCTACCCCGCCTTCCCTCCACTACAGATTTATACACTCTCGAAGTCATTCTATTTTGTTCCATCCTCTCTATATGTCCAAACCATCTCAACAACCCCTCCTCAGCTCTCTGGATAATAGTTTTGGTAATCCCACACCTCCTAATCTCCAAACTACGGATTCTCTGCATTATATTCACACCACACATTGCCCTCAGACATGACATCTCCACTGCCTCCAGCCTTCTCCTTGTTGCAACATTCACAACCCATGTCTCACACCCATACAAGAGTGTTGGTATAACTATACTCTCGTACATTCCCCTCTTTACTTTCATGGATAAAGTTCTCTGTCTCCACAAGCTCCTTAGTGCACCACTCTCCTTTTTTTCCTCGTTAATTCTATGATTCACCTCATCCTTAATATACCCATCTGCTGACACATCCACTCCCAAATATCTGAACACATTCACCTCCTCCATACTCTCTACCTCCAATCTGATATCCAATCTTCACTTTTAATTTCCTTCTTTTACATACCCTACCAAACTCATCCACCAACCTCTGCAACTTCTCTTCAGAATCCCCCGAAAGCACAGTGTCATCAGCAAAGAGCAACTGTGACAACTCCCACTTTGTGTTAGATTCTTTATCTTTTAACCCCCTACCTCTTGCCAACACCCGAGCATTCACTTCTCTTACAACTCTATCTATAAATATATTGAACAACCACGGTGACATCACACATCCCTGTCTAAGGCCTACTTTTACTGGGAAATAATCTCCCTCTCCCCTACATACTCTAACCTGAGCCTCACTATCCCCGTAAAAACTTTTCACGGCTTTAAATAATCTACCTCCTATTCCATACATTCGCAACATCTGCCACATTGCCCCTATCCACCCTATCATATGCCTTTTCCAAATCCATAAATGCCACAAACACCTCTTTACCCTTATCTAAATATTGTTCACCTATATGTTTCACTGCAAACACTTGGTCTACACACCCCCTACCCTTCCTAAAGCCTCCTTGTTCATCTGCTATCCTGCTCTCTGTCTTACTCCTAATTCTTTCAATAATAACTC
Source organism: Cherax destructor (assembly GCA_009830355.1). Taxonomy (NCBI): domain Eukaryota; kingdom Metazoa; phylum Arthropoda; class Malacostraca; order Decapoda; family Parastacidae; genus Cherax; species Cherax destructor. The sequence continues at coordinate 1,100 of WNWK01049155.1, read as the reverse complement.
TACCATACACTTTACCAGGTATACTCAATAGACGTATTCCCCTTTAATTTTTACACTAATATACGCTATTTTTGCGTTTTTTCGTATGACAAGTGATCTAGGCATGTTTTCCCTGATGTAAACAATGTATCTATCTTATGATCTTATCCCAGAGTGGCAGCCTCTGCCCTTACCCCACTCACATAATATGGCATATATTATTCATTTCAGCATCTTTATTACAGTTCTAGGGTATTTATCGTGTTTCTGATATCAATTTGGAATAAATGTAATAGACAACCTTTATTTCTAATATTAGCATAATTACCCAACATTTTATTAGCTCCAAGGCTTACATCCAACATCCATGACTACTCAACAGATACTGAATTCTACTGCTCGCCTCTCCCTCTCTCAATTAGCTCCTCCCACTTCGTAACAATGTTAGATGGTGAATTTAATGTATTTTGCTGTAAGCTTAACTCGTTGTATGTGTATTTTACTTTTTTATTGTCTTCTGTAATGTACAAAAGATGCAAATTAAAATAAAGTTATCAAGTTGGAGTTTCGTTTTTTTTTTCTAATACGTATACGTATTAATTCACCATTTGGCATCATTACAAAGTGGGCAGAGCTGCAGCAGAGTGTCAGTAACTCATGATTCCTCATGACGCTTCACCTCACTATAAAATATTGTATAATTATACTATTACTATCAATAAATGTTATCTACCTATCATATTTATTCCAGATTAATATTAGGTATAACATAAATAACGTAGATGCATGATAAAGATTCTGAAATTAATAAAAACTGACTTATAGAGGTATTGAAGGGTGGAGAGGGATAAAAAAAAAGTGACCGAGAAAATGTTATGCGCCTGAAGGGTAACTATAGAAGATCACTTACTCTATTCAAAGACTGGAAAAAGTGCGATTTTCTCGAATTTTTTTTTTTTTCCCCAAGTACTATTGTAATCAGCTATGCAGGCGTTTCCTGGAATATCTCGGAAGAACGTCATTGACTTATTTCATGTTGTATTACCGTTAATAATAATCAGATTGGAAGGAATTTCCCAGCAAACATAAAACTGAATGTTTTAATTTTGGGTGGTGACACT
>WNWK01049154.1:0-13302 GCA_009830355.1 Cherax destructor | reverse complement strand
TCAGAAACTTAAAAACTATAAAGGGGTTTTCCTCTCTGCTTCTGCCCCCTATGCCCTCCCGGCAGGACAGAACTTCCACTTGCACTACTACCTTTCCTAACCCTCCATTCCGACTTAACAATGCCCCCTTCCCCCTTCGCCACGTCTGCCCAGGCCTTTTTACCAGACCTCTGACCAGGCGTTAAAACATCATCACTAGCTACCTCACTAGGCCGCTTACGGGATACACCCGTGCAAACCATTACATCATCCCCTTCAGCCTGATGCACCTCGACCTCCATTACAACATGCGAAACCTTGGAAAGCTCATTGACCTCAACACCATCAACACATCCAAGTCGTAACTCATCCTCCTCAGGCACCACCTCCGCAGGCAACATGCCAACCATCGTTGGACTATCAAGCATCCTGTGAAGGTCCTCGAAAGTAGGATCCACCAATCCCACCTCCTCGCCAACAACATCCCTTCAGAATTATTCAGCGCCGACTCCTGAGTCGGGGCCTTCATATCCATAGATAAAGTCTGCACGAGCACTTCCTCAGGTACTTCGTCGCTCCATTTCCCAGTGCTCGTCTCAACTCCTGCAGCTTCTGACACATCTGGCTCCACTTGCTGTACCACGCCCTCCTGCGCCGCCTGATCAGCAGCAGCTGTCTGATCATCCGATGCTCGGCGGCAGGTCCCGTCGTTCTCACACATCACTGCCATATGTCCTGGGGACCCACAGAGCCGACAGGTGGTATCTGCCCAGGATACGTAACGACACCTGGGTTTTAAATTCTTCCATGAAGACATACGATGGAATCTGCCGTCGCAGAGTCATTTAAGGACAAAAGAGCCCTCCGGCAGTCCTGCATACACACCCTGGGCCCAATGCCCCACAGTAGCAGCGTGAATAACTCCAAACTGTCCAAAACCTTCCGCACATCCACTTCATCAGCCTCAAACGGGTATTCGAAGCCGTATCCAAGAATAATGCATGGATACATCTCGTGAGACGTACCTCCAAGCCAGTTTGAACCACAATCCTCCGTTCCTGATATGTATCCACAATTGCCTCATAAGCACCAGTGCTGGAAAACTTGACAAAGATCCTCACGGCACCATTAAGGGAAACCCCATACAGATCAGCAATCGGGATCCCATAAGTATCCCTAATTATCAAGGGCAGCAGCACATCAGCCGTACTAGGGTATACAGCTCCTGCAAAAGCTCAATGCAACGGTGTTTACACGTCGCCTGTAACTGGCAGTCATGTTGCGGGCAACACTGTTGTATGATACTGCCACCAGGAGACTCAGAAAGCACACCCTACCTCCACCAAGGTTGGGCTGCGACTAGACTCTTTCACAACGAGTCAAAAGGTATATGCAAATATATGTACAGACACGTGCATTTTCCAAGCCTTAACACCACGCTGAAGCAAATAACTGTTCACTTATTCTCATTGTCTTCAAGAGTTTTTCATCCGCCTATTCAGACCAATATATTCATCCACCGTCTCATATAGATATTCACTATTCAAGGGTTTTCAATAACTCCTGGGCACTGGTGGGGGGAGAGTAGGAAGTCTTGAAGACAGATTCTCCACTAGTCCCTTCCTAGACCAGAGGAAGGTATGAACTAAACAAGACAAGGCTTTACCAGCCGACCTAAACTCGGTTTGTAGCTCAAAGTGTCTGCTGGTACTTAACCAGCCGCACCAGCAGTTTACAATATTACAACATCCTACCTATGTACAAAGCTAAACAATTTGGGGCCAGATAATATTATAAAGTCGAGTAAATCCATTTTAGCTATTAATGGAAATACTCCTTAATATAATATTAAGTGAAAAAGCCAAAACAAACATTAATACACATCATTTCGTTCTAGAAATGAGCAAATGGCGTAACACTCCTTCCCAGACCAAAGGTCGCACTAAACAGAATATTAATAGCCCTAAATCTCCTACTACCTATAATAGAATATCTGGAATATGAACATAACAGTTGGTATATATTTCTCAGCCTTCAAAAATATCTCATATACTCTTGGTCTCCATATAGTCAGAGTGTTGTCCAGGAAGGAGACAGTGTAGACCATAGACATTCGCCTCAACTGAACTGGATTTTCTCTCACTGTCTTGAGTGGCATGAAGGCAGTGCTGTAGGCCGGACCTCCATAAGGTCACCCCAACTGGTCTTTAAACTTCATCCTCCATTACTAAACTGTAATTGATATTACTCCCCACATAACTGTAGGCGAAAAAACAGGAACTATTAGGCATAAATTAGAGCATTGACAGCGTAAAATCATACTAGTCTTAAGGACGGGACAAAGCGTCCGCAATCACATTATATTTGCCCTTTATATGAAGAATTTTAATGGAAAAAGGCTGTAATCTAAGGGCCCATCTTTGTATTCTGGCATTCTTAGATTTCATGGTATTAATAAATGTTAAAGGGTTATGATCGGAGTATACCGTGATCTGGTGGGGAGATGTTCCCAAGTAAACATCAAAATGCTCTAGGGAGAGAACCAAGGCTAGGGCTTCTTTTTCAACAGTGGCATAATTTCTTTGGTGGGGCTTTAAGGTAGAGGAGTAATAGCAAATCGGATGAAGAAGATCAGAAGATTGGGACGTCTGCAGCAACACTGATCCAACAGCATAACTGCTGGCGTCTATATGTAACAAGAAAGGACAGTTAAAATCAGGGCTTTTCAACACTGGAGAAGAATTCAACAATCGCTTTAACCTGATGAAAGCCAAATTACATTCCTTAGACCAAATAAACTTAATTTTAGAGCTAGTCAGCTCAAAAAGGGGGGCCGCCACGTGTGAGAAATTTGGGCAGAATCTTCTATAGTACCCAGCCATTCCCAAAAATCTCTGTACCCCTTTTCTATCTTGTGGTATAGGAAAATCTGAAATGGCTCTCACTTTTGCATTGACGGGTGCCACCGTTCCCTGACCTATATTAAACCCCAAATACCTTATCCTAGCTTACCCGAATTTGCATTTGGCCAAATTGATAGTAAAGTTATAAGTATCTAATTTCCTAAAAAGAGCCTCCAGACGGTTTAAATGTGAACTCCAATCATCACTAAAAACTACTAAATCGTCGAGGTAGGCTTCTACCCTCTCAAGGTTATAAGTAAGGTCATTCATGAGCCGCTGAAAGGTAGAAGCTGCGTTGCACAACTCGAATGGGGTAACCAAGTAATTGAACAAGCCTCCATGTATCGTGAATGCTGATATGTCCTGAGCACGGTTTGTTAGGGGCACTTGATAGTAACCTCGCAGTAGGTCCAGCCGGCTCACATACTGGGCTCCGGCAACCCTGTCAATTAAATCATCCACCCTCGGCAAAGGGTACCCATCTGGAACTGTAACTGAATTCACTTTTCTATAATCAGTGCACATACGATATGTACCGTCTGACTTCGGGACCAACACACAAGGAGAGGCCCACGGACTTTTGCTCCTTTCAATTAGCCCATGGGTCAGTAAAAAGTCGATTTCATCCCTTAATGCTTGGTGTTTTATTGGGCTTAAGCGATAAGGAGATTGCTTGATGGGCGTGGCTCCTTGGACATCCACGTCGTGTGTTCCCAACGTACAGCGCTTAGGTATATCACCAAACAAGGATGGGTATTTCAATATCATACACTTCACTTCTTTGGCCCGGTCGCTGATCAGATCTTGCAAAAAATCGTCCAGGGATCGTAGAACTTGAGTATTTCTAAGACGGATTTCAATTCCTTTGGAGCAGTCCTCCAAATCCTCTACTTCTTCCCGGGATTCTAAGAGAATGGCAGCGGTCGGGGCTAACCCGACATAATATCTCTTCAACTGATTAACATGGTATGCATGGTCCGATTTTCTTTTCCTGGCGTACGAACCAGGTAATTAACTTCACTTAGTTTTTAATGACTTCCAAAGGTCCCTCATATCTTGGTTTCAATGCATGTCCAGGCATGAATTTCTGAGCCAATACTTTATCTCCTATGTTGAAAGAGCGAGGGGCCGCATGTTTATCGTGCCGTAGCTTCATTTTAGCCTGGGCTTCCTTCAAGTTCTTTGCGGCTAAATTCCTAGTGAAAGTTAGGTGTTCCTGCATCAAAGCTGGACATACCTGAACCGACGGCGTACGCCTTCCGGTCCATACATCTCTCAACACTGCGAGAGGTCCACGTACATTATAACTATATATCAATTCAAAGGGCTATACCCCAAACTTTCCTGCTCACTCTCCCTTACTGCCAGGAGAAGGAAAGGAATGCCCTCATCCCAGTCTTTACTAAACTGTTCACAGTAAGAACGCATCATTACTTTTAACGTTTGATGGAACCGTTCTAAAGCTCCTTGAGACTGGGGTCTATAACTCGTAGCGAGGATAGATTTTATCCCCAGGCGTGACATAGCCTCCTTGAAGGTTTTGGAGGTGAAGTTAGAGCCCTGATCAGATTGGATTTCTCGGGGCAACCCTACCTGTGAGAAAATCCTTATCAAAACACGGACTATTGCGCGAGCATTTATTCTCCTCATGGGGATGGCCTCGGGATATCGAGTGGCAGAATCCATTATAGTGAATAGATATTGATTTCCCGCCTTGGTCCTGGGGAGCGGACCTACACAATCTATAATCAGGCGGGAAAACGGCTCACCATCTGAGATGATAGGGTGGAGAGGTGCCGGAAGCGGGGTATGAGTAGGTTTGCCGACGGTCTGACAGACCCGGCAACTACGAAGGTGTTCCACCACAGTTTCCCGCATTCTAGGCCAAAAAAAGTATTTTGACAACTTTACAATTGTCTTCCTTACTCCTAGGTGTCCTCCCATCGGACTGTTATGGGCGACCTCCAGTGCAAGATCGCGATAAACCCTAGGAAGGATTAATACATGTTTGGTCTTGGCAAAGATGCATCTGGAGAATCTTTTCTGGTGGATTTCTTCATAAGTTTACCGCTACTTGAATAAACACAGTCCTCTAGTTTCTCGGCCTCATCTTCCATTATCGCTAACTTCCTTATACTCTCCAACGAGGGATCTTCCAACTGAGCTTGAATTAGATCTTTCGGGCCAAACTTTTAGCACACAATGAATCTAAACTTGAATCTTGTCCGACAGACACTGTAGCCGCGGGCTTGGGCCAGTGGGTGGTACTGAACAGCAGGTCCAAACCCAGATCAGCATTGCCCACTTCTTCCTCCGGTGATTCAGGAGGCACTCGGGGAGCCATGGATCTAGTGACAGCGCCCAGTGGAAATAATGATAGGTCCTTCTTATAAGCCTCAATCACATAATCCTCCCCAGAGGTATTCTCTATCACCAAAGGTTCTTTCTTGATCCCTTCACAGCTTAAGTCATTACCTATCAGTAGGTCAGCAGACTTAATTGGGAATCCTTCGTCTGATATGCCGACCGCCGCATATCCCTTATAGCCACTTATGTCTAGGTATATCCTATGGAGGGAACTCTGGAGACAGCTCCTCCATAAGCCTCCAGAAGTCCGTCTATCTTCGTATAAGTATGGTCAGATAGAGGGAGGATTCCCTTCTTTAATAATGTCAAGTAACTCCCTGTATCCCTATAAGTCTTAATAGATACCACTTGACACTCGTCAATACCCGCTTTTCCTTCTGAAAAATATGGGCTCATCGCCTTTTCAATTTCTTGTTCTGATATGGCCATCGTCTCTGGTCATCTCAGTGAAGCAAACTTCGTTCCTGCCGGTCCTACATCTGTCTGTAGGCCTTCCTGTGTCTGGGATATTGAAGACACCATCTGTATAGGGCACCTTCCCGATTTTTATACCTCATGTCCCTTTCCAGCTGATAACATTGGTTTCGTCCATGACCTTCTCTTGACAATAGGTGTTTCACCATCACTACTGTGTCACCATCACTACTGTGCATATACTGTGTCAAAATCACTACTGTGTCATCATACTACTGTGTCACCATCACTACTGTGGTGTTGTGTGACACACTAGTTGACTGTCCAGAGGGAGCAGTAAAATCGAGCCAGAAGGTTCAACCAGTTAGTCGAGATAACCTCGCCAAGGTTCTTCAACAGCAGTAACCTTCGTCCCTATATAGCCTATTAATGATGTCAGGTTTGCACCACGACAAAACGGGAGATGTACCGTTTTGTCGTGGTGCAAACCTGACATCATTAATAGGCTTATATAGGGACAGAGGTTACTGCTGTTGAAGGAAACCTTTGGCGAGGTTCTATTCTCGACTTAACTGGTTGAACCTTCTGGCTCGATTTTACTGCTTCCACTCTGGACAGTCAACTAGTGTGTCAACACAACACCACAGTAGTGATGGTGACACAGTAGTTATGATGACACAGTAGTGATTTTGACACAGTAGTGATGGTGACACAGTAGTGATGGTGACACAGTAGTGATGGTGAAACAGTAGTGATGGTGACACAGTAGTGATGGTGACACAGTAGTGATGGTACAGTGAACTAGAGTGTCAACACAACACCACAGTAGTGATGGTACAGTGATCTAGTGTCAACACATCACCACAGTAGTCATGGTGACACTAGTGATGGTACAGTGAACTAGAGTGTCAACACAACACCACAGTCCACCACAGTCACCTCCGTGATGTCACTGTGGTTGACTGCTGCTCTCACCACATCCAGACCCTTCACCACTTTACCAAAGACACGGGACCACTGATGACCATCTGTGAGGTCCCTGGTGGTGATGAAGAACTGGGTACTCCAGTTACTCCCTAGCAGCTGTGGTGACCACACAGCACCAGCACTGCCTGACTCTTGGTACTGGTGATCATCCTGGTGAGACAACAGTGGTGCTCCTCCCTCACCATTATTGTACTGGTAGTCTCCACTCCACACACACTCCCCTGGTTGACCCTTGTTTGCCACGTGCAACAGTTTAGTATTGAGGTAGGAGCAGCCTGAGTGTTGTCCAGTACACAACAACACAAACTGTCTGGCCAGCATAGTGTCACCACTCAGCTGGATGTGGAGTCGACGTCTAGTTGATCCAGGCCCGGCCAGTGATCCAGGCTCAGCCAGTGATCCAGGCCCGGCCAATGATTCAGGCCCAGCCAGTGATCCAGGCCCAGCCAGTGATCCAGGCCCAGCCGGTGATCCAGGCCCGGCCAGTGATCCAGGCCCGGCCAGAAATCCAGGCACGGCCAGTGATCCAGGCCTGGCGAGTGATCCAGGCCCGACGAGTGATCCAGACCCAGCCAGTGATCCAGGCCAGGCCAGGTCAAGAAATACCAGAGTGGAGGAGTGATCCAGCGCCTCCAACACCTCGCTCACCTGCACAAACAAACATCATCACTGAGTGTATATGTCAGTTATTATTATTGTTAACACTATTATAAATATTATAATTAGTATCTCACTTTTATTACAATACAGTGGACCCCTGGTTATCGGCCATAATTCGTTCCAGAATGCTGTTCGAGTGCCGTTACCGAACAAATTTGTTCCCATAAGGAATAATGTAAATTAGATTAGTCTGTTTAGACACCAAAAAATTTACTTACAAAAGCACTTACAAAAATACACTTACATAATTGTTCGAGTTGGGAGCAGTACGAAATCCGGGGTACACTATTACTTTACAGCGGTACCCCAGATTTCGTACAGTTCCCAACTCGAACAGTATTTTTGGGGGTCTAAAATGGACTAATCTAATTTACATTCGTCCTTATGGGAACAAATTCGTTTGGTAATGGCACTCGAACAGCATTCTGGAAAGAATTATTGACGAAATCCCCGGGTCCACTGTATATTTTAAAATTAATATGTATTATAATTATTATTTATATTATTATTATTACCTATTATAAATATTGATTTATAATTATCTCACATTTAATAAAATATTACTTCATTATAATTATTATTATCCTTATTATTTACAATTACAGTGGACCTCTGGTTATCGGCAGTTCCTGATATCGGCCAACTCGGTGATAGGCCGTTTTTTCGGCTTCCGGTAATCAGCTGTTTTTTTCGGTTATCAGCTGTATGGGACGAATCTGTCCGCTGGCTAGGGCTGCTTGCTCTTCAGTTTGCATGTCTCTCTCAGTGCGTGAGGAAGCTTCTGCTCATTCATCCAAACATTTTGCTTGTTTTCCATTGTTTTTGATGTTTTTTTTTTTTTTGTTAGTGCAACTGTGAAATAAGTAACCATGGCTCCCAAGAAAGTTCCTAGTAAAGTTCCTGTGGTAAAGAAAGTGAGAAACACCATGGAATTTAAGCGTGAAGTGGTTGAAAAATATGAGTGGTGTGCGGGTGCTGGAACTTGCCAGGATGTACAGGAAAAACAAATCAACAATTACATCCATCCTGGCAAAAAAAGAACAAATCAAAGATGGCAATAATGGAAGATATGGAAAAAATATTGTTGTCGTGGATTAAGGAAAAATAAATTGTGGGAGACAGAGTTGTGGAGCCTATTATTTGTGAGACGGCAAGGCAGTTGCACGAGGATCTTGTGAAGAAAACTCCTGGAACAAGTTCTGCTGGTTCTAGTGGCATACACAGTGTTGCAAGGCATGGTGAGGCTGCAAGTTCTGACAAATGTGCAGCTGCAACATTTGTTCAGGAATTCAAGGGAAACATAGAGGTTGAAAAGTTTAAACCCCAACAAGTGTTTAACCCTTTGGGGGTCGCGAGGCCCTCTCCCAAACTCGTTCTCAGGGTCGCAAATTTTTCTGAAAAAAAAATTATTTTTTCTTATGAAATGATAGATATTCTTTTTCCGATCATAACGCAACCAAAATTATGAAATTTGATGGAAAACTAACGAAATTATCCTCTCACGAAGTTAGTGGTATCTATGACATTTACGCATCGGCGATTTCGCCCACTTTGAGCCCTATTTTCGGCAAATTCCAATGTTTCAGTTTACTAAAATTATAGCTATTTTGCTAGAATTTCATTTGTTCTATCAATTGTGTATAAGAAACTGCCAATTTACCGATTTCAACTACCCAATAAGGTGGTCAGAAATTGGCAATTTGGCCAATTTCACACAAATTTTAAAAGATGCTAATTTCAAAATAGGGTCCAGAATAAACGAGACAGACATTCTTGACACTCAAATAACATTTTATCTGTTCATTAATCACGTCTCCAGGCCCCTCTAACATGACTTTTGCTTTCCATTTTGAATTTTTATTCTCACAAAAAATAGAAGATTTACTGTTATGTATACAACTGCATCATTGTAAAAATGGTATAAATAATATCAGCGCACTTGTGAAAGAATATCAGACTAAACAGTTGATGTGTATTGGACACATGACATGATTTGTTTACTCCTGAACATAGGCAAAAATCGAACATTTTTCCTACTTTGCGCTCAGTCTCAAGGTACTTGTCATCGTGAAACCAGTCAAAATTATCTCTATTTCTGTAATATATCATCCATTCTATGAAATGAGTCTAAGAAAACGAGAATACAAGCATAAATACTATACAAAAATAGACTGCAAATTCGTTGTTTTAAACCAAAAACAGTTTTTTTTCCCCTCATTATGTAGTGTGGTGCAGGATTTTTTTTTATACTGCACACACTGACCGCACAGGCCCATTCTCTCACATCTAGGCCTACCAGCCAGTTTCCACTTGATTTCAGGCGTATTTCAGGCGAATTTAGGCGTACTAGTACGACGAAAACCCTGGCGCGTAAGCCGTACTAGTACAGCCGAAACCCTCAAAGGGTTAATTGTGAGGAAACAGGACTGTTTTGGAAGACAATGTCAAACAGGACCTACATCACGCAGGAGGAAAAGGCACTGCCAGAACACAAGCCTATGAAAGACAGGCTAACTCTCATATGTAGTAATGCTAGTGGGGATTTCAAAGTGAAGCCTTTACTGGTGTATCACTCTGAAAACCCAAGAGTTCAAGAAAAGCAATGTCGTCAAGACTAGATTGTGTGTGATGTGGAAAGCTAATAATAACGCATGGGTCACAAGGCAAATTTTCAAAGAGTGGGTTAATAATGTGTTTGGCCCAAATGTGAAAAAATAACTCCTGGAACATAAATTGCCACTGGTACTGGACAGTGCTCCTTCACATCCTCCAGACTTGCAAGACCAAGTGTTTAGGGACTTTAGTTTTATAAAAGTGAAGTTCTTACCTTCTAATACCACTCCTCTCCTCCAGCCCATGGACCAGCAGGTCATTTCTAACTTCAAAAAACTCTACACAAAAGCAGTGTTTCAAAAGTGCTTTGAAGTGACCTCGGACACTCAGTTGACCCTAAGAGAGTTCTGGAGGAATCACTTCAGTATCCTCCATTGCATAAGCCTTATAGGTAAGGCTTGGGAGGGAGTGATCTTCCAGGACTTTGAACTCTGCTTGGAGAAAATTGTGGCCAGGTTGTGTCCAAGAGAAGGATTTTGAAAGGTTTGAGGCTGACCCTGCCGACCCTGTGGACTCTATTGGGGCATTGGGGAAGTCCCTGGGGTTGGAGGTGAGTATCATTGATGTGGAAGAGTTGGTGAACGACCACAGGGAAGAGCTAACCACTGAAGAGCTGCAACACCTTCAACTGGAACAGCATCAGACCTCAGTTGAGGAACTTGCTTCAGAGGAGGAGGAAGAGATAAGATTTCTTCGGATTTTTAAACCCGGAGGGTTAGCCACCCAGGATAACCCAAGAAAGTCAGTGCGTCATCGAGGACTGTCTGTCTTATTTCCATTAGGGTCCTTAATCTTGTCCCCCAGGATGCGACCCACACCAGTCGACTAACAACCCAGGTACCTATTTGCTGCTAGGTGAACATGACAACAGGTGTAAGGAAACACGTCGAAATGTTTCCACCCGCCGGGAATCGAACCCGGGCCCTCCGTGTGTGAAGCGAGAGCTCTAGCCACAAGACCACCGGGAGTGAAGGAGGTGCCTTCTTCATTGATAAAAGAGATTTGTGCAAAGTGGAATGATGTGCAAAGTTTTGTGGGGAAATACCACCCAGACCAAGTTGAAACAATCCATATCTGCAACATGTTTAGTGACAAAACCTTATCCCACTTCAGGGACATCATAAAGAGACACGAGAAACAGAGCATGCTGGACAGTTATTTTGAGCGACAGTGGTCCAGTGACTTCTTTCATTTTTTTTATACGTAAAGAAGCACCTTTCTATTATGTTTGTATCAAGTTTCAAAAAGATAGACCAACAAACAACTGAGAAAAAAATATTTACTAACTTTTTACCAAAGATCATACATAAAAAATTCGGTTGTGGTAGTGGGACTTGTAGAAGCTGTTTTGACATCACCAACGCATAAAACAATGATAATCTAAGTTTATCATGGTTACCATTCTGTAATTTATCCCTATATTCATTCTAAAAAAAATAAAGTTTGTATGTTTTTTACATTTTGGAAAATATCTGACTTTTACCCTCACATAAATTAAAAACTAATTATATCTCAAAAAGCTAACCACTAATAAATAATACAACCATTCTTTTATGTTGTCTGTGAGTTTCATTTCATTCGGTTGGTCGATCACCATGCCCAGCCCTTCTAGGGCAGGGTAGGTGCCAAGGCTGGAGCTTGCTACCATCTCCAGCTTGTAAGCCTGCCCTTCCCGTTAGGGAAGGTGGCAGACCAGAGAGGCCTAGCATCTATCTACCTCCATGCCTCGTGCTGGTGGGAAATGTGGCTAAGCCTGGGGCCGGTTGGTCCCGCTGATGAGGGGTATCCCCTCCCATGGGAGACATAGGTCTCTGACACTCCCACGCCAGGAGGCCGGAGCCGGGTCGCCATCTGGTAATGACCCGGGCAGGGAGAATTCCCGGTGAATCAACACCTCCTCCTCCTCCTCATTTCATTCCTACGATTATTATAGATTACCGAGCAGTATATAAATGAATAACTTACTTCCGAGGTAATCCGCACGCAAGGTCGCGCAACAACAACAACAAAAATTTCGAAGCAAAATAGCATTTTTCTCAGCTTTATCTTGCATTACGAGTGTATATCATAGTTAGCCCTGTTCGTTTTCTATAATGCAAGTCCTCGAGAGAGAAAAAGGGAACTCCCAGGAACACCAGGTGGCGATCATATTATGCTACATATTACATACACAACCCGCCAGTCAGTCCATCTATCATCATTCTATCATGCAGGAGGAGCCACATGTCTATGGTGCATCCAACAAAATAAGCAGACTCTTGGATGTCACCACCGCCCGCCTCCGGCTGGGTTACAAGTATCTTTGGCAGGTTAAATCACAACCACCAGACGTAGACCAAACAAAATGTAAGCTTTGTCAGTTGGATTATTGTCACACCCTGCGTCATTATGTACTGGAGTGCGATAAAATTAATGAATTCAGAGACAACTCACTCAGAAATGTTCAAGATATGTCAAAGTATTTTATCCACAGTGGTATATTACAGACCATTCTGGAAAAATACCCTGACTTTGCTCCCTGTAAATAAAGCATTGCTACGTGTGTGTGTGTGTGTGTGTGTGTGTGTGCGTGTTGATTGCCTTTTTGTCCTGTGCACATGTCGATTGAAGGCTGGGCCTGTTGTGTGTGCGTGTGTGTGTATGTATATATGTGTTAGTTAGTTAGTTACCATTTTGTCCTAGGCACATGTCGATTAGACACTAGGCCTGTTGTATGTATGTGTGTGTATGTGTAACGAAACACTTCGAAATGTTTCGGCCCCGCCGGGAATTGAACCCGGGCCCTCCGTGCGTGAAGCAAGAGCGCTAGCCACCATGCCATCGGGGCGTGTATGTGTGTGTATGTGTGTGTGTGTATGTGTATATGTAAGTGTGTATGTGTGACCCAACAATAAAATTTGCACCAAGAACTCATTACAGTTGTGACTGGGTGTAGACTAGGGAAGTGTTCATTGCGTTATAATTTGTTCATGATTGTAACCATGTATAAACGTAAGTAAGTAAATTTACTTACATGTTTCATTACCTTTGTAACTTGTGAGTTCATTACCTTTGTAGCTTGTTAGTTCATTACCTTTGTAACTTGCTCAGCTATCATAACTTTGGGGTCCAGTCCCTGGACCCATTATGTACCTCTGTAATCTTTTGACTACCGCCCACAGGATGGGTATGGGGTGCATAATAAAGATATCAAACCCAACAACCCGCACATATAAAAAGAGAGGAGCTTACGACGACGTTTCGGCCCGACTTGGACCATTTACCGGAGAGAAGGCCAATGAAGGGTTACTTCATCTCCCTATACCTACTGATGTCTTTCTTGATCTTATCCACCTTTGTGTGGACTCTAACTCCTTTTCTTTTCAAGGAAATATTATTC
>WNWK01049153.1:0-13302 GCA_009830355.1 Cherax destructor | reverse complement strand
AAAAGTGGCTGCTTGGCATTGGGGAAAAGTGTTGTCATGGATCGAGTCATGGCTCACCAATAGGAAGCAGAGGGTGTGAAAAAAATGGGGTTAAAACGGAGGGGGGATCTGAACAAGTGGCGTTCCTCGGGATGGGTTTTTGGGCCCCGTTGTTGTTTATAATATATATAAATGACCTTGAAAATTTCTAGTGATATGAGCAAATTCATGACACAAGATAGGTAGGATAATGTTCAGACGTAGATGTCAGTGAACTACAGGAGGATTTAGACAAACTCAATTCCTGGTCAAAAAAAATGGCAGATGCAGTTCAATGTAGAAAAATGCAAAGTTCTTAACCGGGGGTTATCCCAAGCCTTATAAGTTAAATAACGAAAACTTAGCCATACAATTAAAAGGGATTGGGGGTGATGGAAAAGGCAACCTTAAACCAAGACAGCAATGCCTAAGGGGCAATAAAAATAGATTACTGGGTTTATATCAAGAAGTGTTAGCAACAGAAGTCCAGGGGTTTTATTTGTTTTAAAATCATTAGTAGGCCTCCCCTAGTTACCAGTCATTTTGGGCCCCCTATTACAGAAGGGACTAAATTTTGAAAACATTCAGCGTAGAATGACTAAATTTGTTAAAAAATCTTCCTTACGAAAAAAGATTGAAGCCCCAAATTACACCCTTTAAACGTAAAATGGGGGGGTTGGGGTTAAAAGTGGAAAATGGGTTTAACCCTTTGGGGGTCGACAGGCCTTCTCGGGAAAAGTTTTCCCGGGGGTAAATTTTGGAAAAAAAAAAATTAATTTTTTCGAAAGGGAAAGAATCTTTTTCCGTTTAACCCCCAAAATTAGAAATTTGATGAAAACTAAGAATTTGCTGCAAAGGGGGCCATGACACTTCCATCGCGATTTTCCCCCAACCCCCTTTTTACAAATTCCGACAGTCTCTAAAAATTTATTTCCCGATTTCCCTTTTCTATCGATTTACATGAAACCCTTTTAAAATTTATCACCCCAAAAAAGTGGGGAAAATGGGAAAATTTTTAAATTTCCCCTTTCAAAGCAATTTCAAAATAGGTCCAGATAAAAACAAATTCCCACAAAATAACATGTTCTCTGTTCATTAGTCATCTCCAGGCCCCTTTTCCCTTTTACTTTGCTTTTCTTTTTGTTTTTATTCTAAAAAAAGAAATTTTGTTATGTATATAACTGCATCATTTAAAAAAATGGTATAAATAATAAACACTTGTCATAAATATAAACTCCCATGTATGTGTATTGGGGCAGGGTGTTTTTTGTTTACTCTTGAACTTTTAAAAAAAATCAAACTTTTTCCCTTTTGACTAAATTTCAAGGTACTTGTATTGTAACCAAAAAAAATCATCTTTATTTCTGAATATATTTTCCATTCTTCAAAGAAAAGAAAACGAGCATCAAAAAAACTATCAAAAAGACTGCAAAGTGCTTTTTATCAAAAAGGCAGTTTTTTCCCATTATGCAGTGTGTACTGCTTTTTTTTTATACTGCACCTGACCACACAGCCCCATTTTTTTCTTTGTATCCCTCCCAGCGTTTTCTGTTTAAAATTGGGGCCCCAAATTTGGGCTTGTCGGCACCACCCCTGCCGTAAACTCTAGGCCCCGCCCCCAAAGGGTTAAAAAGGGATATAAAAAAGGGTCTTGGGGGTATCTCCAAGAAGCCTTGGATTCTTGATAAGTTTAGTTTTAGAAAGGAAAAGGAAAAGTTTTGGGTTTTGGAAATGGGGTTTTGATGAGTGGAACAGTCCCTGAAAAGTTTTGAAGCAAGGACCGGGTTTTTTTAAAATTTGGTTGGATAAAAATTATGGTGAAAAGGGGGTTGGTTTTTTAAATTTCAATAAATAAAAATTTTCAAAAACTTATTTCTTTGGGAGTGAAATTTGGGTTTAACAAATTTCTTTAGGGGGTGGGGAATTTAAGGGTTTTGTATGGGGCCCAACATCTAGTGTTCCCCCTTTTCTTATGTTCTTATGTTATGTTTTTCTTCTGTGTTCTTGTGGGAGGGGGGTTGTAGTAGAGGGTTGGATTTGAAGGACTTCCCTGGTTGGGGGTTGTGGGGGCTTTTTGCTTGGAGGGGGATGGGTTGGAAAAATTTTTTGGTTGGGTTTGGGTTTGACATGGTAATTTGGGCCAGGGGCCCTGTTGCAGTGTTCCTTTTTCTTTTTTTAAAAATTAAAAAAAAAAAAATGGTTTTAATGCCCTGCAAAACCGACCCCCGGGATGTCAAATTGACACCCTAATCCGCACCCGCTTTTTACTGAAAGCAGATACCCGCACCCGTTTTTTACTGTAGCAGATACCCCACCCCACCCTATTTTATTGCAGATACCCCACCCCAAAAATAAAAAGAAGACACCCTATAAAACCCCCATGGATATTTTTTTCACACCAAAATTTCTAGTATAAATCTTAGGGAAGGAAGGCTGGGTAGGGTGCCCTGAAAATTTAGAGGAGGGGAAAAGGGGGTTTTGGGGGGAGGGCTTGGTTTCCATAACATGGGGACATTTAGATAGGAGTGAATAAGACGAAGGGTTTTTGGGGAAAGGACTGTTGGAGTGTGAGCAGGGTAACAGTGAAGGGATTCAAAAAGTTAATTGTTTTGGGGACTTGAGTCCTGGAAAGGGGAATACAATCCCTTTTACTTTAAAGGGGGGGTCTGGGATAGTGACAGCGGGGAGGCACTATTCTCACCCTTCTTGGACACCTCTGCAAAGACAGGTTTTGTTTAGTGTGGGAAAGTGGAAAATGATGAAAATATTTTCTTTTTTTATTTTTTTTTTTTTGGGGCCCCCCGTGGGGGCCATTGTTGAAAAACTAACCTTTAGACATTTTAAAAGGAAAAACAACTGCTTAAAAATTGTTAAAAAATTATCTATGAAGTATTTTCTCTGTGATTTTAACCCTTTGTTTTCTCAGTTAAACCTTGTCTTATACAAAAAAAAATTTTGGATGAGGCGCTCTACCAGTGCAGCCCGCCCTCAGGCCCTGGGGAAACGTCAAAAAAACCCTTTCCCTTTCTGGCCCATGTTTTGCATTTTTGACCTCTCCTGAGTTAAGTTTGCTTTTAAACCCTTGGGTAATTTGCATATATACCATATTCATCTCCTGGAAATGTTCCAGGGGCAATGCCCTTGTAGCCTGGTCCCAATAGGCCTTCCAGTAGATGGTTGATCCCGGTTGAAGGCATTGCGAAACTTGTCCATTTTTTTTTTTTGAAGCAGTCAGGATTTGGGAAACCCTTTTTAAGAAAAGGATGTTGAAAAAACTTTTTAACATTTACGGAGGGCCCCTTCCGGGGGTTAGGTTCCAGGCTATGGTGTAAAAAAAAAATCACAAAAAATAAAACACCTTTTTTTACTTTTAAAAAGCATATAAAAAACCTGATAACTGTTTACATATTATATATTATGACAATAGAGCTGGGCCCAAAAAAAATTGCATATAAGTTACAGTATAAATCTGGGAGTTTGGGACATAAAGGGCTTTTTGGAACTTTTAATTAAAATGGGGGATGACAGTTTTAGACTTGATGTGGGTAACATTTATAAAATTCAGGAAAAATTTTCGGGACTCAAGCCCTGAAGGTGAATTTTGCAGTTTGGAGGGTCATCTAAATGTGTTGTACATCTTTGGGAAAACAATAGTTGAATATTGTCATTGAAAGTAATTTCCCTTTATTTTGGGGTCACCCTACCTTTTGGGATGGCCAGTGTGAAAAAAAAAAAACTAAAAGTGCTTATTTAAAAAATATTTACATAAAAATTCCCTTATCAACAGTTGAAAATTGATGGGCCAATTTTTTCTCTTCGAAAATTTATCTAAAAAACAATAAATTTTTTCTATTATCCTAACCCTGCTTTTTTATACTTTTTTTTTAGCGCATATATAATTGAAACGACTATCTTAAACTGTGGGAAAAGAATGTCAAATATGAAGATGGTGTTCTGGGGGTGTCATTAAACATGAAGGAGATCTGGGAAACATTAAAACTTACAGTCATGCTCATTTAATGGAGAACATCAAGGGGCAAGATGTTTTGAAATTACAGGAAATCTTTTTTTTTTGTTGTTACTCTTTATATTGTCTTAGTGCTTTTTGGGTTAGGCTTGTATTAATTGAAAGCAACTGTTTCCTATTCCCACCACTGTCCCCCTTTCCTCCGGGAAATTTATTTTTCTTTTTTGGGGAAGGGAATAGATACCCCGTTTTTTTCCCATTTCTCAGTAAGAACAAATTGAGGGAAGACTATTTTGAGCTCCCTTAGCAGATTTTGCCTCACAGTGGCTTCAGGGGCCACATACATCAGCATGTCTTTGATGGCCCTAAGACAAGAACAAATTTATTTTTCATAAATTGGGCTCGGGCCCTCTTGTCAACAAGCTTTTATTGAGATGATTTTCTGTTGGATCCCCTACCTCTCACCCACCTATTTCCCCTTTTATTTTCACTGACTGTCCCCCACCAAAGGAAGGGCCCAAAAAAAAAATTTAAATTTATTTTTTTTTTATTACTACATTCATGGGGGGGGGCGAACCTGGGGATTATACCCTTAGGAGAAAAAGGGCAATCCAAAAAAAATTGTAATGCCTTTTCAGGTTTAGGTTTAAATTAATTTAATAATTGATAGTTCCCGTTCTTTTATCAGGGGAACTTCATTATCAAACACCTTTCTTGCAGGTATTTTTTCCTCCATGTTTGGGGGGGGGATATTAGAGGAATCACTTTTGCTGTACCCAGCCGCCTTTTTGTAGTGTAAATAAAAAATTTCCCACAAAACAAGGGGGAAGTTTTTAAGAAGAAGGTGGAAATTTTTCTCTAAAAGGCCAGTAAACAGGCTGTGATGGATTGGGACTACTGGGCTGCAAAGAACAGCCGGGTTGATCAGGCAAACATAGACAAGCGGCTAGAAGTAGGAAAACTTTTGGTTGGGAAAAAAGTTTCTTTTTTGTATAATAAGCCAATTTTTTAAACTTTTCACTGTTAGCTTATGTCCACTTTGAAAAAATAATCTGAAATGGTGAGAATCTTTTTGGGGGAAATGCCTGAAGTATAAAATTTGATAAAAACTTAGGGAATTACATAGATGCAAAGTTACCAGTCTTAATTTTGCATTAGGATTTTAAAAAATTTAAAAATATGCAAATAAACAGTGTAGACTTTCCCCATCACTAAAACATATTAAAAAAAAAAAATTTTAAAAAATAACAAAAAAAACAGTGTAGACATTCCCACACTAAAACTTTAAAAAAAATACCAATTTAAAAAAGTCAAGATAAACAGTGTAGACTTTCCCCAGCACAAAAACACAAACTCTTTCGGGGTGGTGCTGACTAGTACTTTTTACGAGCAGGGGTTGGTGTGTTGTCGCAAATTCTAGGGTTTCAAATTAAGCGGGAAAACGGCTGGTAGGCCTATATAGAAAAAGGGGGTCTATGGGTCAGTGTTTTTTTTAAAAAAAAATCATACCACAATGAAAAAAAAAACCCACGGTTTTTTTTTTTTTTTAAAAGGGCTTTGCAGTCTATTTTCGATGGATTTATTGATGTATTCGTTTTCTTGGTTCTGTGATAGAATGGAAGATATATTACAGAAATAGAGATGATTTTTATTGGTTTGACAATGACAAGTTTTCCTTAAAATTGGCTCAAAGTAGCAAAAATGTTTGATTTTCCCATGTTCAAAGTAAACAAATCCAATCGAAAACACATCAACTGGCAGTCTAATATTCTTGCACAAGTGCGTGATATTATTTTTACCATTTTTTCAATGATGCAGTTGTATACATAACAGTAAATCTTCTTTTTTTTTGAGAATAAAAATTCAAAATGGAAACAAAGAAATAAGAGGGCCTGGGCGTGACTAATGAACAAAGAAGATTTTTTTAGTGCCGGGAAATTTCTGCCTTGTTTATTCTGGCCCCTATTTTGAAATTGGCACGTTTGAAATTTGGGGAAATTGGCCAAATTGTCATTTTCTGACCACTATTTTGGGTTTGAAATTGGAAAATAGGCAGTTTCTTGCTCAATCGATAGAAGAAATGGAGTTCTACGAATAGATATGTTTTTAGTGGACTGGAACTTTGGGAATTGGCCAAAAATAGGGCTCAAAGGGGGTGAAATCGCTGATGCTAAACATCTTGAGCCCCAATCTTGGAAAAACAAAATTCCAAGTTTTCATTAAAATTTTCAAATTTTGGGGTTCGAGATAAAAAAGATTCTCTAAAATTTTCAAAAAATTTTGACCCTTGAACTGTTTCCGAGAAGGCCTTAAACCCCCCAAAGGTTAAAAAATAAAAAAAAAATAGTGCAAGATAAACAGTGTAGACTTTCCCAGCACTAAAACATTTCCTCTCTTCTTTTTATCACATTCCTGGGTTCCTCTATTTCACTGCCTTCCATTTTGAATTATAATCCCCAAGAAATAAAAGATTTATCTTTCTTGGATAATATAATATAACCAGGAATGATTGTTCATGGTTTACAGCCTTTTAAAAAACCCCGAAACTGACTGGGAGGTGGGGGACCATCCCCGGGAAAAATGGGAAAAAATGAATATTTTTGCTAATTTGAATAATTTTCTAAACCCACTGGTTCTGAAATCAAAAAATCATCTGTTTCAGTGGTTTGTCTTCCATTGTCAAATGATACCAAGAAAAGCCAAAAAACTTAAAACCATCCTAGGAAATACCTCAAAAATGCTTTTTTAAAACCCAAAAATAATCTTTTTGCTTTTCCCATCATGCACTATTAATTTTTTTATACTGTGCACACTCACTATAGACCCCTTCTTCACATCTAAGCCAAAATTTACCATAAAAGTTTCATGAGCTTAGCCCGTAATGTAGAACCATGAGGGACCTTGGCATCAGTGACATAATTCCCCATGATGGCCACTGAAAGGGGTTTAAAAGCCAAAAGGGTATTTCTTCATTCCTCAAAATTTGATTCTGGGGGTTTTAGGAATGGAAAATTCCTTGAATCAGTTTTTTCATGGAAATAAATTGCAGAGCTGTGGTGGGGGATCATCCAAAGAGTTGGGGCCAAAGGGCTCACGACAGTTTAGCCAAGCCTTTATCAGCTTGTCTGGGTAAGAGAATTTTTGTGAAATTATTGCTTTTCAGATTGGTGATGTTAAGATAAGTTTTTTTTATTCAGACTGAAGGACCATTTCCTCCTCTCCTTTTTTTTTGGAAAATGAAGCACTCTTTTAACTTAACATTAGTGACAGCGTAGTGGTAATTGCCTTATTTTAGTGTTTAGCTTGAGGTGTTCCTTTTATCCATACAGTTTGTCTATTTTAAATTTTTTTTAATGCCGGCTATCTTTCACCTAGGTGGGGTGATCCAAAAAAGAAACATTTTCAGCATCCTCACTCCATCAATGTCTTGCGAGAGGTGTGCCTATAATAGAGTTCAAATCTGAAAATATACTTTAGTTTTATATTCAAAAAAATGTCCCAAATCTGTGTGGGTCAAAAATTTCCCTGTGTGTTATATGATTATGTATTTATTTTGCAGGAGTTTTTCCCAAAAAAGGGGTTTGGGGGCTTTTGAAGTTTTACAACTGCTCTATGAAAAAATAGTGATTTTTTTAATACATATGAAGGGTACTCAGCAAGCCAGGTATGAGGGTCTGCATCTTGTTCCTTTTTTTTTAATGCATTTTTTGTCTTGAGTGCCAAAAGTGAAACATTTTCTGGGAAAAATTTTTTTATGTTTATTTTGGCCAATGATGGTTGTTTAATAGGGTTCAAAACCCGTTGACAAAATAGGGGTTTTTAATTAAAGGGTATGTAACATTTTCCACACCTTTATTATATATCCATCTTAAAAATATATTACTTTTTTTTTTTTTAAATTAAGTATTACTGTAATCTTTATTTTAAAAAAGAATAGATTTAACTTTCCCAAAAACTTAATAATTTAGATAACTTTTTCCTTAGGAGTATGACAAAAACTTCATGCAAACATTTATTCTAGATAACTTTTCACTCTTTTAGGTGTAGAGTTTTTAGAAGTTACACATATGCAGCTCTACCCAGAGTGAAACATCTGTGATAAAGGCTTGCACCACTTCAGGTGTTTCCCTTTTGTCAACAAACCCCTGTCCCAAAAACCCTAATATTTTTTATTTGTTCTCATTAGAAAGTAAGGTACTTCCATCTGTTTATTAAAAAAGGACTACTATTTGTTCCAGTGTTCATATTACTCATACAGTCTTTTTCCATATCTTTCCCTTCATGTTGCCTTTGACTTTGCCGCTGACACTTCCCGGAAGTCTTCAACCATCCTTACATGTTTTCAGATGTAATTTAATTTTAAACCCCTTTGACTGTTTGGCGTATATATACGTTTTTAGCCACTGTTTGGGTTCTACCCCAAAATTCTGGGCCTGAAATAAGTGGGGAAAGCTGGTAGGCCCACAGGGAGAGAAGGGGCTGTGTGGTCAGTGTCGAGTATAAAAAATGGGGCCAGGGGGCATTGTGGGCCCATTTCAGTAGTCCATGTTCAGCATCCTAGCGGTAAAAATACCTGACTCCCAGGCAATCTGGGGCTCTTCTCTTCCCCCGTGATAAACTCTAACACAGATGGAAGTGTCTCTGGGGTTTTTTAGAAGGAAGGAAAAGAAGAAAGAAAGAAAGGAAGGAAGAGATGAGAGGAAGGGGAAGGAGGGGAAAAAAAGAGATGAAAAAGGGAAAAAAGAAAGAAAAAAGGGAAAGGGAAAGGAAGGAACAAAAAAAATAAGAAAGGAAGGGAAGAAAAAAAGGAAGGAATGAAGGAAGAAAGGAAGGCAGGAAGGAAAGAGAGAAGAAAGGAAGAAAAAAAATAAGTAAGAAACAAAGGAAGGGAAAGAAGGAAGAAAGGAAGAGGGAAAGGGGGCTGTGAGGAAGAAGACATGGGTCCCCTTTTTTGTTGACAGGTTGACAGCAGTGAGGGGGGGTGAGAAGGTATAATATGTCATTTTTACAGCTGCCTTACCCTGACTCAACAAATTTAGATGTCCACACCCACACACAGCTTCAATTAAGGGAATTGATGGAAAGTGTCCAGTCATTTATATGTATATATATTATAGAACAATAGTAATAAAAAAAATTTTTGCATTGTTGGTTTGTGTAAACAAGTTCTGTAAACAATATAAT
Source organism: Cherax destructor (assembly GCA_009830355.1). Taxonomy (NCBI): domain Eukaryota; kingdom Metazoa; phylum Arthropoda; class Malacostraca; order Decapoda; family Parastacidae; genus Cherax; species Cherax destructor. Next base: position 4,133 of record WNWK01049153.1, on the reverse strand, counting down.
AATAATGTTTGTGCAGTAATTGTGTTGATACAATGGGTATATATGTACACAGTACCTTACTTTGGTCTCACGGGCCCAAATAAGTTATTTGGGAAAAAAAAAAAAAATTTTGGGAAAATACAAGAAACCTTCGAATGGGAGTAAATATAAGTGTACCGGTGGGGCATGCGCCGCTTTTGCCATATGCCTATTTTCTGCTAATTTTACGCCTCCATATCTCAGTAAGTATTGATAAAAAAAAAAATTTTTTAGGATGAAAACAATCAGAAAAATAATCTTAACATTTTGATAAGATTTTTTTTGAATATTTTTGCAACAGGGAGCACTCAGGATTGGGGCGAAGTCAAAGGGTTAAATATGGGAGGATGTGCAAAAATGTGTGGCATTATTTAAAATTTATAGGGGAAAATTAAACCTTGGGGTAACAGTTTACCAGCATTAAAAGGGACATCTCTTGAAGAGCAAAGGGAAAAACTACCCATGGAACCTTTAAAATTAAAAAAACATAAGGTAGTAGCAAATTATAAATAGATATAGATATGGGGGGAATGCAGTGCCCACACTTCTGAATGAGACATAAACATAGGCAGTAAGTAAAGGTTTGTTCGACTAGTATTCTTCTTTCTTTTCCCAAATGGTTACTGTTCTACCTGTAGTTTTGTGCTTGGGGATCTACTGCCCTGATCACCTTAAATCATTAATAACCAAACGGAGGATGATCACCAACTCCGGGCCAGACAACATCCCCCACCCTCTTCAAGAGTTTGAACATCTTAATATAAAAAATATATATATTCAGGGGGGAAAGTCGAACACCGGAAATCGTACAATTAGTAAGAAAATTTGTAAGTGCTTGGGGAAGGTATTTTTGGGGGGTCTAAAATGAAAACCCTACGTGACATTTTTCTTGGGAAAAATTGTTCGTTGGCCGAGCAGGCTTCGGGTGAAGTTTTACTTTACTCGGGGTATTAGAACATTAAACCCCCTATATAAACCTGCCTTTCAAACCTCTCCTTGATAGCTACAATAGAACACAGGCAAAAAACTTTTTCAACACCCCTCTTCCATCTCCCCCTATGCAAAAATGGAGTACATAAAGGGTCCCAAGATCTGGAATTCTTTCCCCGAACCAGCAAAAGGCCCCCCGTCTGACAATCAATCTAGGGCTAAAATTTAAAAAATCACTTCATCTCCAAAACGTAACTATACTACTAACATATACTATCCCAAATCATAGAACCAGTTTGAAAATACCTTCCCAAAATTTAAATTAAAACACTAAATTAAATCATGTATTACACACAAAATTGTGATATTGTAAATTGTAATTTTTTTTTAACCCCCCTATACTAATTTTATTAATTACAAAATTTTTTCTACCCCCTTTTTGTAATAATGTATAATTTTCACCACTCCCTAACTTGTGTCAAGCTTTAAGTAGTGTGTAAGCATTAGGATTAGTCTGCCCAAAATGTTCATGATGGTGGATTCTTTTTGCTTAACAGTATTTTGCTACATGTAAACCACATTAGGTGAGTACACACAGACGAAACACACGCACACACAAAGTAAGATAAAGGGGGAGGGGGGGGGTTGATTGCATTTCTTGGGCTGCAAGAAGGGCCCTTTAACACAGTTCCCGACAAGAGATTAGTGCAGAAGCAGAGGGTCAGGCATGTATAACAGGAAGGGGGCCCCAATACGAGAATACCTGACAGGGATGCAACAATGAGTCAGGCGTGATGAGGTACCCTGGGCGCGTGAAAAAAACCCACAGGGGTCAGTCCTAGGACCAGTGCTTTTTTTGGTAAAAGGGTACCTGGGGAGTTACGATTTTTTTTGTTGGGGAAATGCTGTTCAATATTAAAACAATTTATCCCCATAAGGAAAAAATTAAAATAATTAGTCTTTTCCCCCAAAAATATACTTAAAAAAGCTTTAAAAAAATACTTACAAAAAAGGGCGATTTTGGGACCATGCGGGGTACCACTGTATGTGAATGACATGATGGAAGGGGATAGACTCAGAAGTGTCCTGTTTGCAGATGATGTGAATTTTGGGGGAGAATTAAATCAGATGAGGAGCAAGCAGGACTACAAAGAGACCGGACAGGCTGGAAAATGGTCCAGCAACTGGCTTCGAATTTAACCTCACTAAATGCAAAGTCATGAAGATCGGTGAAGGGGAAAAAAACCGAGCAGAGTATAGGCTAGGTGGCCAAAGACTGCAAACCTCATTCAAAGGGGAAAGACGGGGGGAGTATAAACCCAGCCCTCTCTGGGCCCAAAAACCAGATAACTGGTGCAGCATATGGGCGCCTGGCAAACCTCAAAATAGTGTTCCAATACCTTAGAAAGGGGAATCGTTCAAGACACTGTACACTGTGTACGTCAGGCCCATATTGGAGTATGCAGCACCATTTTGGGAACCCACACCTGGTCAAGCACATCAAGAAATTAAGAAAGTGAAAAGGTTTGCAACAAGGTTATTTCCCAGAGCTAAGGAAATGTCCTATGAAAAAGGTTAAGGGAAATGGGCCCTGGACACTGGAGGACAGGAGGGTTGGGGGAAACGTGATAACGACATGCAAAATACTGCATGGAATAGATAAGGTGGACAGAGACAGGATGTTCCAGAGAGGGGACACAGAAACAAGGGGTCACAATTGGGAAGTTGAAGACTCAGATGAGTCAAAGGGATGTTAGGAAGTATTTCTTCAGTCATAGAGTTGTCAGGAAGTGGAATAGTCTAGCAAGTGATGTAGTGGAGGCAGGAACCATAATAGCTTTAAGATGAGGTATGATAAAGCTCATGGAGCAGGGGGAGAGGACCTAGTACCCGGGCGGGAAGAGGTGGGGCCAGGGCTAAGTCTCGACCCCTGCAACCACAATTAGGTGAGTACACACACACACACACACACCACACAGGCAGAAAGACACACACACAGGGGCAGTCAGACATACACTGAGGCAGTCAGACACACACAGGAGTCGACACACACTGTGCGTGTGTGCAGTTAGAGGAAAATCTGACTGATGTCATCATGCTTTCTGGGAAGATGTCAGCTGAGTGAATGTTAATGCATGTGTTTTCTTGTTTGGTTCACCTTCCTGTGTGAGAATGGTGTTATGTTAAAATAATAAAACAAAAAAGTTAGATCGAGATGTAATTACTTATTGATAGGGAACAGTGCTGTATGACCCTTGTGGGGTTTAGTGCTTTATGATTATAATAATACTTGATAGGAACATAGTATGTAGTTAGAATATAGCTATAAAATGGTAATTCCTTAGGTGGTGCTACTTTAATTACTGAGGATGATTGTTATATACAGTGGGACCCGACTTACGATGGTCCCCAAACACACCCTTTTATGTGTTGATTTTTTTAAATGCTTTTGTAAGTGTAATTTTGGGGTCTAAAGGACTAGTCTATTTTACATCATTTCTTATGGAGATAAATTGTTTTTGGGAATGGCACTTGAACAGCATTCTGGAATGAAAAAATATCGTAAGTCGGGACCACTGTAATTGGCTGGAAGGTATCACTTTACTTTCAGTGAAAACCTTTCAAACTCAGTTACATTTTATTGCCTGTAATTTGTGTTAAGGTTCTTTATGGCATAGCTCTTGTGCCTCTTTATTTTAGTGCAATTTTGGTTTTTAGTATGGCTAGGATATATTAAAATGGTGCTAACTTTCCTTAGATTAATGCTTCCATTTTATTGCAGATAATGAATCAAATACACGATCGTATTATCTCACACGACAGATTAGCTGACCTTCAGAAAGCTGCCATTTTTGAAAGGCTTGCTGTAAGTAAATTTTTTTTTATTATATAATTAAATCATACATCAACATAACACTAATGAAGGTTAACTTTTTATCAGTTGTTTTATTTCCCTCTATGCTTATGTTTGTCACTATCTTTCCTCTGAAAATTTCTCCTAGAGCTAATTACAAAACAAAAAATTATCCCGTTTTTTCTCCCACATACATATACTTAAAGATTCATACACTTTCCTCTTCCATGATTCTAGCTTCCCTTTGATCTACAAGGTTCTAGTACTTTGTAAATACAGTGGTACTCTACTTACGAGCAGCTCCCCAAATTGAACAATTAAAAGTAAGTGT
>WNWK01049152.1:0-13303 GCA_009830355.1 Cherax destructor | reverse complement strand
CATCAGTGGTTATTAATTAAAACCAGGGATATTAAAGCCAGAAAGCATCATTACAAGTTTTAAGGGGATGTGAAAAAGGGCCCACCATACGTGTTTGGATTTGTAAAGAGACGTAGACAAGTGCTATTGACTTGAAAACGAATTTGGGAGTTACTAAAAAAATAGAAGTTCAATGATGAGAAATTTTAATTATACTCAGATACAAAAACGGGGAAATTAAAACCCATCGGAGAAGAACAATTCCAACCACAAAAGAAAAAAACCTGCACCTTTTCAAGGCGGGTGAAATTGCTGCCCAAAAATGTGCAGAAAACCTTCACGGCAAAATAAGGGGATAAACCACCTCAATTAGGGGAACGTTGAATTTCCCTAAACCTGTACTTTTAAAGCAGGGGGGAGAGAAAATTTATTATATACACGTGGAAAATTCTCGGGGGATTAGTCCCAAACTTGCACACGAGTGTCCCCTAGAAAGAAAAAAGACCTTTAACGTGTACACCCCCCCAAAAAAAGCATACAGCACGTTGAGAGAAAACAAATAAGGTCAGGGCCCAAAGTTTTTCAACGCCCCCAGCATACATCGGGGGTTTCCCAAACAAACCCCTGGTTGTTTCACAGGCACTGGACAGGCACCTAAAGTCTGTACCGACCAGCCAGGCTGTGGTTCGTACGGGGACTGCATGGGCCAGCGCAGCCTGGTTGATGGGGCTCTGGCCCAACATGGGGCCCTGGTCAAACCCGGGGCCCCGGGGGGCGTTGCCCCCCTAATTTCTTCCAGGAAAACATAGGTACGATTTTAAAAACAGTGGTTCAGTCTATGAAAGTGATTTTGGAGGTTTTCAAGCGATGGGGAGGAAAACACTGTTACAACAATATTGTGACTTGGAAGAAGTCTTTTTTCACAAAGTTAAGGTACTGGAAAAGTTAAAGAGATAGATGACGGGTGGGCCAGCCTCACACAAATAAGATGTCCCTCCCCAAACCCCAGAAATACATTTTTGGTCGGCCCAGCCGGGGAGCAGCTGGGGGGGAATTTGGCCCTTTTTAAAGGCAATGGACATGATCGGGGGGGATCTGGCAGGGTTAATGCGAGTGGGGGGGGCTGGGTTGTTTAGGTGGGGAGTAGGGGAGAGTTCTAGGTAGTGGTTTGAAAAGGGACCTCCCTTTTTAGGGCCAGGGGGCCTTCTGCAGTGTTCCTCCATTCTTATGTTTTTTGATTTATTTAAAGGGACAATTGGGGGGAGATGCCTCCATTCTCATTCGAGTTTTCCCGATGTAAAACTCTTATGCAAACGTTAATCTGTTAGAGAGTACTTATGGTAATGCAGATCAGGGAAGGGATCTGATGCTGCACTAGTTAATTTGAAAATGCCGGAGCACAACTATAAAGGGTTGCAACAATTTCGGGTCAAACTAGAAAGCACTCTCAAGGTCATGGGTAATTAACATCGTCTGGAGGACTCAGAGTGGTTGTTGAGTGGCATGATACAACATAAATTGCACTATAAGACGATAGAGTGGTTATCTAACAAGTACCACAAGGGTTACTTTGAGTTGAAGAAGATAATGACGGGTTTGCAAGAATTAATTGTTCAATTGCAAACTAGCCAGCCCACTGCCTTCAAGAATGCAAGTCATAATGACGGTGAGTCATCAGTTAAGTTCCCCAAGGGGAAAAATTACCCCAATGGTAATAGTTACAACCCATCCAATAAAAGGGGTTATGTTGGCACCTATCAAGTGACAGGGACCAGTAGTAATGGTTCGTCCCAACAAGACAGGAAGAATAAACACCCCAATAAGGGTAACCCGGGGGGGGGGTAAACTGTCGAGCCAAGAGAAGAGAGATTGTCTCTTCTGTAATGGAACCCATCTCTCTAAACTTTGCATTACTTATAATTTGTGGGATGCGAAAGTGAAGAGATTGGACGAACTTGACCGGTGGATTCGATGTCTGGGTAATCATAATGTAAGGGATTGCCAGGCCAGACTGAATAATTGTCACCAATGCAATAAAGACAGACACCACATAGTGATGTGCAAGAGCGGGTGTACTCCTAGTAATGGCAAGGATAATCACCCCTACACGCATGTAAAACTTGCAGCTAACGTTCGTAATGGTTTAGCTGATGCTGCCTTACCTGTGTTGGACATGACCATTAAGGATAAAAGGCATAAAGCCAAGAGAGTAACAATGTTGTTAGATCAGGGTCTCAACGTACTTTCATAAAGCACAGTTGCCTCATGGGGATGGAAGTACGAAGGGGACATCCTACAACTTTGAAATTATCGGGCTTCCTCTCGGATAAAAAAGCCCAGTCATACGACACCCTCTATATAAACCACACCCTCTATATAAACGTCGGTCTGGGCAGAGAGAAGACCCAAGTTAATGTGGTAGTCGTGGATAGACTACCAGAGATCTCTACCGTGGGTCTTAATGCCGCCATGCAGAGGCTCTCCCATAATAAGGTGAACCTGGCACCCTCAGTGGTCAATAATGACTCTGTGGGACCAATAGGAGTATTAGTAGGCAGCGACTATTATGCAGCCTTTGTGAAGGGTATGACGAAGAGGTGTGGAGTCACTCTTCTCAACATGGGTGCAGGCTATGTCATTTATGGCCGGCTTCCTCGCAGTAATGAATGACTGGAGGAAGCCATAAATGCAGTCACTGTGTGTCTTACGGAAACGCGCCCCAGAGTACATATTCTTCTATAGAGAATGCTGTTGAGCCAGTACATAAGTTGTGGGAACTGGACAGTATTGGGATTAATGTACATGAGGAAAGTCCAGATAACTCCTTCACTCAGGAACAATACCTGAAGGATGTTAAATTCGAGTCTGGACAATACTGGGTGCGACTCCCATGGAAGCTAAACCATCCAGAACTACCTACTAATTACCGGATGGCGTATGGTCAATTAAAGGCCCAGCTCCACGAATCAAGTAAGACATCAGAATTGCTGACTGCTTATAATGAAATAATTAATGAACAGTTAAATAATCAGTTCATAGAGGAGGTACCCCCTGAGCAAGCCAAGATTCATGGCCACTACTTACCTCATCACGGAGTGAAGAAGGATTCGAAAACCACTCCTTTGAGGATCATGTTTAATTGCAGTGCCAGGGGTAATAAAAATGTACCTAGTCTGAATGATTGTTTGATGACAGGTCCATCGTTCACTGAGAAATTGGGAGACGTGTTATTGAATTTCAGAGTTAATGATTATGCCTTTAAGGCAGACATAAGTAAAGCTTTCCTGAGAGTGGGATTGCAAGAAACGGATCGGGATTACACAAGATTCCTGTGGCCAGAGGATCCTAGCAATCCACTTAGTCCGCTGAAAACCTTCCGATTCAGAAGTGTTCTGTTTGGCACTACTTCTAGTCCGTTCCTACTTCAGGCGACGATAAATGCGCATCTTAAACGTACAGGTGGTCCACTGAGTGAAATAATGAGTAAACAATTTTATGTGGATAATTTCCTGGGTGTGATGTCAACTGAAGAGGAGCTAATGAGGATATATGAAGGGGCTAATGGCATAATGCAAGGTGCAAATATGCCTCTCAGGGAGTGGAATAGTAATTCGTCCAGGTTAAAGGACTGAATAAATAAAGATAATCCCGGAGATGGAGCATCTGGGTGTAGCAATGTATTGGGATTGACTTGGGATACTGAGAGACTTGTTATCGTTAAAGCCTAATAATTATAGTATGCCCAAGAAATTAACGAAGAGAGTCCTGCTTGCTGAAGTTTCAAAATGTTCCGATCCACTAGGCTTAGTGGCGCCTCTTACAATCTGAGGGAAATTATTGGTACAAGAGGCCTGGAGGCAGAAGTGTGCTTGGGATGAAATCCTACCTGAGGAATTCGTTAGTAGGTGGGAAGAATTTCATCGGTGATTACGAGAAACTACCCATGTTGGAATTCTCACAGTGTGTAACCCGCCCTGGAGTGGAGAATAAACTCCACATTTTTTGCGATGCTTCTAATTTAGGGTATGGAGCAGTAGCTTATTTTCAATGTGATAAAGATATTTCTTTTGTCATGTCTAAAGCTAAAGTGGCTCCAATTACGTACATTACCTTAGTTGGAATTAACAGCCATTTATGTGGGTGTCAAATTACATGATTACATCCGGAGTTTGCCAGAGATAAATATTAGCAACACCATAATTTGGTCCTTGCAGTGGATTCGTAACGAAAAACAGCAAGATTGTGTATGTGCAAAACGCAAAAATTTACGAGATACAATTTGAATCATTTAACAACGAACTCTGCTCGGCGGCAGTGTGGAAAATATTGGGTATTTTCCGAGTTATATTCGATAAACTTTCCAATATGAATAGATATCATTAATGTGTTGCTGTTGGCTTAACATTAACTGAAAAGAACCAACGAATTAACGCGCATGCATGAGATGCCTCGTCAAGTGGGCAGGGGTGGAGGCCGTAGGCTGGGCAGAGGGCAGTTGTGTCGTGCTACAGCTGGGCAGAGGGCAGTTGTGTCGTGGGCATAGCCATAAAGGCTGTAATTCTGGCTGAGTATGGAGCCAGTTATTTGGCGAATTCGCTGGCGAAATTTGGTTGTTGACTTCCCTTCGCAATAGCAATAGGAAGTGTCGTAATCATCTTCAAGTGTATACTGAGGGACATTAAGTCCAGGAACTACTGTAATCAGGTGATAAATTGAGAAATAGACAGTCACATGTGAAGAGGCGTAGACTCAGGATATCGGGCGGGATGGCTTTGGGAGTTTGGCGATTAAGTCAGCCAGACCGGACTTAATTACTTCACTTCGTAATATGGAGTGATATCAAAGTGTGTGATGCTATAAAGTGGGACAATCGGTCCAGGAAGCCCAGTAATAGGGCAGTAATTGGTGAAATAGTGAATGGTGTCGATGAGGGGCGCTGGTGTAGGCCTAATTCGAACTCCAGTGATGGGACCATACGACAGGATACAGTCATAAACCCTGATTCCGGGTGGTTTTCGTAATAGAAGAGACGGAAATATACTTAATGAATACTGTGAGATGTTGAATCTAGTGAAGCAGATTTGTAAATAATTGGAAGTGAATGTACTGGGTGCGTCTGGCATAGGGACGCCATACCCAGACCGCCATGTTGGATATGGAGGGGATGATTTAACTTTATCTTCGTTCATCGACTCGAAATACAAGAATCAAGACGGTGAATGTGTATAAACTAGTGGGGCATTAAGCCAGGATATACATAGTGTGTAAAGTTATACATATAAACTGTAATAAGGGGAAATAGCAAGATGATATGAATCGCTACCCCGACCAACCACATGTTAGGTAATGCCCGGTCCCATGGGCGTACAGAGCTCAAGGAAATTAATCTTCCTTGACTCTGCAGGACAACCCATACCAAGATCTTGATGGATGAACTATATCGACCATGCAAGATCACGAGATCTGTTGAAGCACATCAACAAGAATGCAGCCACCCCATCGTAAGTATATATTTTATCCATGTACTAGCTGGCCAGTAGGTATGTTGATATATTGTGTGTCTTGATGATTTGATATCTTTATTATGCACCCCATACCCATCCTGTGGGCGGTAGTCAAAAGATTACAGAGGTACATAATGGGTCCAGGGACTGGACCTCAAAGTTTGATAGCTGAGCAAGTTACAAAGGTAATGAACTCAGATGGTCACAATCATGACAAGTTACAAAGGTATTTGCAGATTACAGAGGTATATATAGGGTCTAGAGACTGGGCCCCAAAGTTTTGATAGCTGAACAGGTACAATGGTAATTAATTCACTAGTTACAAGGTAATGAATCATGTAAGTAAATTTACTTACGTCTGTACATGGTTGCACTCATGAACAAATTATAAAGCAATGAGCAATCTATTAGTCTACACCCAGCCACAACTGTAATGAGTTATTGGTGCAAATTTTAATTGTTGGGTCACACACACACACATATACATATACACATACATATATACACACACATACACATACATACATGTATATACATACACACATACACACATGTACATACACACACACACACACACACGTGTCAATGCTTTATTTACAGGGAGCAAAGTCAGGGTATTTTTCCAGAATGGTCTGTAATATACCACTGTGGATAAAATACTTTGACATATCTTGAACATTTCTGAATGAGTAGTCTTTGAATTCATTAATTTTATCGCACTCCAGTACATAATGACGCAGGGTGTGACAATAATCCAACTGGCAAAGTTTACATCTTGTTTGGTCTACATCTGGTGGTGGTGATTTAACCTGCCAAAGATACTTGTAACCCAGCCGGAGGCGGGCGGTAGTGACATCCAAGAGTCTGCTTATTTTGTTGGATGCACCATAGACATGTGGCTCCTCCTGCATGATAGAATGATGATAGATGGACTGACTGGTATCAAACTCCCTGAGTCTTAAGTCAATAAAATTCAGTTGAAGTTCTTTTCGTATTATTGTTCTCAAACTGCTAACTGACAAGCCAAGATTGTAATCTATCCCCTCTTTGAAAGCATAAAACTTAGCCAATTTATCAGTTCTATCATGCATCTGAAGACCAATGTGAGATAGAATCCACAGCATGTGCACTCTGACTCTACTATACAGAATCCTACCATACCTGTGCCTGGCTTCTGACACGAGCATGCTACAAGTTATACTTGATGAGTTGAGAGCATTTATGGATGACAGAGAATCAGTTACAATTAGAGAGTTAACCTTAGATACATGGACGCATTTGAGTGCAAGGAGTATGGCAAACAGTTCTGTCTGAAGGGTAGAGGCCCAGTTATTGATGCGTGCTCCAATTTCTTTAAGAGAGCCATCACTCTGTATGACAACAGCAGCACTACCAGCTGCACCAGTGTATGACAACAGCAGCACTACCAGCTGCACCAGTGGATTGGTGAACAGAACCATCAACGTAAATAATTTGTGAGAGAGTGTGCTGTTTGGCTAAATTATCAATACAGTTTAAGGCATCATGTTTGGCTTCAAGGCGAAGCTTTGGTTGTGATTTAAGAAGTAGTTTGGGGGGAAATGGAGGGATGGTAGTTTGGAATTAGGTAATATTCCATGGAGCGGAGAAGTGCCGCTGTTGCCTTACTTGCCCCAGATCATGTATCTGATTCATGCGGAGGTCGGTTCCAGTTTTTTCGATCCATCTGGAGGGATGTTCACCAGTGCTGAGGAAAGTTTGGAGGGCTTCTGTGCATGGGTTTGAATGGGCTTGCCTGAGTATATTAACCCCAATTAGGATATTTCTTTCAGTAACACGATCTCTGATGCTTGGAATATCAAGTTCTTTCTGCATATTTAAAATTTTGGCAGTACGAGGGCATCCTAAAATGATCCTCATTGCTTCGTTCTGCAGTTTTTCCAACCCTCCAAGCTTCCAATCAGACACAAGAGCAAGTAGTGGGGCAGCATAATCAACTAATGATCTAATATAAGCAAGATACATCATTTTCACAATTTTAACATTAGCACCATACCTGGGGTGAAACCCTGCCACAACTCTAAGTGCTCTCAGCCTTTCTTTGTATTGACGACAAAGTCTCGTTACAACAGGTCCAAGTAGTGGGACCTCAAAGCCTAGATACCTGTATCTGTTTACATATTCTAGAAGAGACCCATCATGCAACTGGATCTGGCGAACTGTGCCTCTCTGTCGAGGAGGACGCCTATTGAGTATCTTTGTTTTATCAGTAGTGTGTGTCTGCGGTGGGAATAATGAAGATCTCCAGTGAACACCCAAGACGCAGATAAGGGGTGAGTGAACATTAATCACTGTACTCTCTCCTCCTCCTCAATCAGTCCTATATCCTATATTTAAACTATACAGTCCACTTAAAAATTAATCATACCATAATCATTATTATAATCTCTTCAAATTTATTTACACTGGTCCAGAGTGCAGTGGGGTGAGTGTGAGAATATCGAAGGAACCCCTCGGGTGCAACCAGGAGTGGGTAAAGTTCTCTCATACCTCAAGGGAGTGACTGCAGTAAAATTATACTAGTCGGTCATCTCCCAGGAGATTGTTTGTTGCAAGTGGTGGTGGCCCAGATAGACAATCTCTCATAATTCCCCACAACACCCACTTGGAAATCGTCTGTATCAGACGCGTCCGCCTGCCTGGGACACTATAGTAATAATACGTAATAATAATCACTCTTGGGCACATTAAATGTCTTATTTTTCATTAATATAGACATTTTGAAGGATGGTTACATCAATAGTAAATACTGAAATTATATTATAGGAAAATAAGTGAGAATTGGTGAAATTATTATTATTATTATAATCAAAAGAAGCGCTAAACCACAGGGGTCATACAGTTCCGCAGGGGAAAGTAGGATGCAGGAAGAATGGATTGTAAGAGGGAGAGGGATGATTAGTAGAGTATAGAGTGTAGTAGGGTAGTGGATAGTGAAAGGATGGAGTATAGCAAGAGATTGAGGTAGAAGGGACTGAGGGAAGTGCTAGAGGTATAAACTTCAGAGTTTGTGTAGTAAGTCAGTTTCTGTCAAAAAGTCAACGAGAGAGTCAGGATTAAAGGAGGGTCCATCGGCAAGAAGGGAAGGTAAAGAGAGGGCTGCAGAGCGAAGACGATGTTGAAGGTAAATTCTGTGTGCTCGTTGATATAGTGGGCAGTCCAACAGAATATGGTGAACAGACACTGGAACCTGACAATGCTCACAGAGAGGGACAGGGATCCTCTCCATGAGATTCCCATGAGTAGGACGAGTGTGGCTGATAGGAAGACAGGAGAGTGTAGTCTCTCAACCTCGACATTGGTGACAAGAAGGCCAGAAACCTATACTTGGTTTAATAGAATGAAGTTTGTTATTTAGCAGGTCAGACCAGCGTTGTTGCCAACGGGTGCGAAGGTGGGTAGCAATGACCGCAAAATAGTCCGTGAATGAAACACCTCTATATGAAACTGGAAGGTCATGTACTGCTGACCGCGAAGCAGTGTCTGCCTGTTCATTGCCCTGTACGTCAACATGACCAGGGACCCAACAAAAAACAATATCTTTGTGCTTGCTAGAGATACAGTGTAACCAAAGTTGGATATGAAGAACTAGGGGGTGAGGTGTATCAATTTTACTGATAGCCTGTAAAGCACTAAGGGAGTCTGAAATGACCACAAATGGTGACACAGGCATAGATGCAATATGGATAAGTGCCACAAGAATGGCATACAATTCAGCCATAAATATGCTAACCAGGGGTAATAGATGCCCTCGCACATGCTGTCCAGGAATACTGCTGTGAATCCGACACTGTCAGATTGACTTTGAACCATCGGTGTACACTGCGATGGCATGGGAATGAGAACGGAAGTGGTCTAGAAAAAATGAGCGAGAAGCCGCTGTAGGTAGTTGGGCTTTCGCTCAAGGTAGAGGAATAGAACAGACACGGACAGCAGGAACTTCCCAAGGGGGTAGGGGAAAGGGAGATGTCACATGAACGTATAAAGTTGGTAGCTGAAGGGAAGACAAGAGTGAATGTAGACGAAGAGAAAAGGGACAAAGTAAATAGGGGCAACGGACAAATAAAGAGTGTCTACTAACATCTGTGACAATCCTATACATGGAAGGATTGCAGAGGTCATGGGAGCGAACATAAGATAAGATAAGAATTCTTCGGATCTTTAACCCCGGAGGGTTAGCCATCCAGGATAACCGAAGAAAGTCAGTGCATCATTGAGGACTGTCTGTCTTATTTCCATTGGGGTCCTTAATTTTGTCCCCAGGATGCGACCCACACCAGTCGACTAACAACCCAGGTACCTATTTGCTGCTAGGTGCACATGACAACAGGTGTAAGGAAACACGTCGAAATGTTTCCACCCGCCGGGAATCAAACCCGGGCCCTCCGTGTGTCCATGTGTGAAGCGAGAGCTCTAGCCACCAGACCACCGAGCCACCTAATAGCGAATGCAATGTGCATCATGTCGATCGGACAAGGATGGAATGTTCGCTTCTACATAGAGGCTCTCAACCGGGGAAGAAGGAAATGCACCAAGGCATAAGCGTAATCCCTGGTGATGGATGGGATTAAGGATGGAAAGAGTAGCAGGGAGGCTGCTGAATATATCTGGGCACCATAATCGAGTTTTGATAAAATTAGGGCTGAATGTAGACGAAGGAGAGTTCTACGATCAGCCCACCCCCCATGAAAGATGTGCGAGGGTTTTAAGGAGGTTCAGCCGGCTGTGACAAGTTGCCTTAAGAGAGGTAATATGAGGTTTCCAGGACAATCAACAGTCAAACAGGAGGCCGAGAAACCTGACTGTATCACGTTCTGAAATACGTGAGCAATATAGGTACAATGGATGATCAAAGACCACTGAACTTCTAGTAAACATATTGCAAGGATCTTAGCTTATTGGCAGGGAGGACAAAAGTGTCAACATTAAGGATAGGGAGTTCTTGGAGCTCTAGCTGCTCCAAAATGTCATCACCACATGTCTGGAAATTCCTTTGGACAATGGTGTGGGTCCTTTGGACAATGGTGTGGGGTAAAATGACAGAACCACTACAAGAATTGAGAGAATGATGCTTGTCAATAGTGATAGGAACAGTATCTATGGTCATAAGAAGAAAAAGATCACGAGCTTGGCCAGCATTCTGGACCATGATGATGGGAGTGCTGCTCTTGAGAGCATGAAATTCTTTACAAACATGTCTTTACAAACATGGCGTAGTAGAGCCTTACCAATACTATGGTCTGAAAGATAGGTATTAGGAGAAGTGGGTCGCAGAGTAAAAAACTTTGTCAATTGAGTAGTGTGAAACAAAGAGGTTAAGGGGAGTGTGTGACGAGCTGGAGCTGGTCGTTTCTGAGATGAACGAGAAGGAAGTGTCGAATCGTCATGTAAGGGTCGTGGTCGTTTGTGTGCGGGACCGGGGGTGGTCCGACATGTGATGGGCGGGCAATTCGAAAATTGCTGCATTGTTAAGGGAGAAGCTGGAATCAAGGTCAGAGAATAGTGAAGGTCAGATGTATCCAAAGGGCCAGTTGGATCGCCGGTACCTGAAGCAGGTGATGAACAGGCACCAGCAAGAGGTACAGGGGTATTAGAGTTGTTCGAAGAGTTGTCCATTAACGAGGTAGGATCAGAACTAGGTGCGGTATCAAGAAGGGGTCCGGGGGTAGGTTCACGGGGATTAGGGCATCCATGGTTAGGTTACTTCTTTCTTTTTGTTTTTAAGAAAAAAAAAAAAAGAAGAAAAATAAAAATAAAAAAAAAAGAATAAAAAAAGAGGGGAATGTGGAGGAATAGCTCCTAGGAGGAATGAAAGGGGTGTAAATCCCCCTCCGCGCCCAAGAAGACCTCAACACCACAAGTAGTGCAGATGCTGCATGGAACCCGTGCCATACCCTACCCTTCATGCCAGTAAACCAGCAATCCGGGATAGCAACCTCACATCCACCGAGCCACCTCCGCAGACAAAAGAGAGAGCAGCTGGATATCCACCACAAAGCAAACCGCCTTCGGCCACCACCCCCACCCCTGGAATCCGAAAGGTGGCCTCCAGAGATACACCTGTCGCCAGAAAGATACCCAAGTCCACCCCCGGGAGACCGGAGAGGGATCAGGACATCTCCAGGCGATCCAGATTCCACGGCAAACTACATCACCGCCAAGAACCTCAAGGGAATGGGATTGGACCACCATACCCTTCCCCCTACCTAGGAACTAGAATGCCTGTGGAGAGAAGCTCCCAGGGTAAAAATGGGAAGGAAATAAGGGAGGGATGAGGAGGAGGAAAGGGAAAAGGGAAGATGGGAAAGGGGAGGGGGGATTGGGGGGTAATTAGGTTCGGTCTGAGGAAGAAGACCAAGAGGTCCAATTCCTCAGACCGATAGCCTCTTTACTGAGACAAGGAGCCCCCCTTAAAGAGGGCTGCTTCCAATGCCATAGGCAAGGAATGATCTTGCAAAAAGACTCGAACCTCTGGACTAACAGACTCCAGCAGGTTGTCCACCAAGATGAGCTGTATAGAAATTTTGTCTTTGAACTGCCTCCTTGAAAGCTGCCCTCTGGCAAGCACTGTTGACACTGACACTCTGAGACACTTCTCTCAGACTTACAAGTGGCTTATGGACAGAATTTCTAGCTGCCTGCAGTCGAAAGAATTCCCATCTACATGCACGATTAACAAGGGGTTTAACTTACTTGATGGTGTATAATATGTCTCTCTGTCTTTCAAATTCCCTAAGCTTTAGTCCTCTTTGGACTCTTCCCTTGAAAGACACATGCTGGGAAGACTAAAATCTGCAAGATTCAAGAAGTATTAGTGTCCCGCTTTGAACTCTGAACCACCCAATCTCTAGGGCATATCCTCTAAGCAATATAAGCAGTATGGAACACTAGCTTCCAGACTTCTACTCAAAGAGGGGGCGCTGGTACCTGCTAATAAGCATCCCACGGCTCAAGACCCACCACAAAACCCACCTATGTTTTCCCCAGGAAACTGGCCAGATACTAGAGAAAAGGAGGTAAGGTCCTATGGTATTGGGTCTGGATGGAGAAGGATATCTTCAGTACTTCGAGATGTCTTCTCAGAGTCCCCAGGACTGATGTCCGTAGTCACGTGGGGGCTGCGCTCTCTCAGCATGAGGTCTAGTCTGAGAAGAATGACCTAGCATCTCGCCCGCCTAGGTCAAGTGTGGGGCTGCCAGTTCTCGTTAACTGACATAATCTAATGTTCGCCTATTCAGGCCTTAAAACTACCTATGTTAGGGTGTTAGAGCTACATTATTAATATCTAAAGTTGCCTCAATAATCCTAATATTAGTTACTAACTGTACAAACTTACCTAGGCCTTCCTAGGGAAGTAAATCTATCAATTAACATGTGTTATCTCTCTACCTCCGCCAACTGTGTTTAGTTGTTTAAGGCTCCAATACAGCTCACTTACCCTGTGGAAATTGAGCGACTCAAAAAAGTTTCCACATCCTCCTGCCGGCGAAGGTAGAAGTTAAGTCTATATCAAATCCGCCTCCTGCAAGCCCTCCCAGTGAGCTCTGGACTCAAGTGCCCTTCCATGGTTGTCCTGACACTCTGGTTGGGCAGACTTTGGTCTAACTTCTCCTGTCCAGGCCCCACCGTGTGGTCCTCCAGAGGCAACAGCGAGAGGCAACAGCTTGTTGATGGGCCTTATGGTCTCAGCACCATTTACTCTCACAATCACCATCCTCAGCTGTCCAGCCTTATCTGGGTGGGTTGACACCACCAGGCCAAGAGGCCAGTAGGCCCTGGGT
>WNWK01049151.1:0-13303 GCA_009830355.1 Cherax destructor | reverse complement strand
CAAAGCAGAAAATTTCGGGGACTACAAATATCAGTAGATCATTTTTAAAAACCAAGATAAGTGGCCCCTGGGTTAACGGGTCCTTAAAAATTTCAAAAAGGGTTTTTTCGTAAGGGGAGCAAAAATTTCCCGGTTACCAAAGGTAAGGGCCCCCCCCCGCAAGCGGGGACGCCAGTAAACCTTTTTTCCCCTTGAGAGAAATTACCAGCGCCCAAAGATTCCTATTTTGGTTTTTTTTTTTTGGTGGTTTAGTTTTCCCACTGTAAAAAGTACCAGGGGCCAAAGAAGCCCTAGTGGCCCCTGGGGTAAAGAGAGGAAACCCCATCAACGGAAAAATTAGAAAATATGAGAGTGGTGTACGCTGAGGATCTTGCCGGGATGTCAAAAAAAATCCATCTACTATCGGACTATCCGGCACAGAAATAGTCAAGGAAGCAATGTTGGGGGTTAATTTTTAAAAAAAACAAAGACAAACAGTGGATGGGTTGAGAAGTTGTTGGGTGTGGATCCATAAAAAAAAGAGGGGTGAAGTTTTTTTTGGGGGAAATTTTTTAAAAAGGAAGGGGTTGCAAAGTTTGGAAGACAATCCCCGGGAACCAGTGGTGAGGCAGTGTTTTTAAACCCGCAAAGGCTGGTTTGAGGGAAAAACGTAGTGGTACACAAGGGAGGCATGGTGAGGCAGCCAGAAAAGGGCAGTAAAAAATCTGTGCACTTCAAGGGGTTTGTAGTGGCTGAACATCTCCCTCAACAAGTTTTAATTGGATGAAACGGGCCCTTTTTTTTGGAAAAAAATCCCAAAAGGGCCTACATTACTGGGGGGAAAAAGGGCCCCAAGGGAAAACCCTTTGAAAGACGGGAAACCTTTGATGGGCAATGCCAGTGGTGTTTTGTGAACCCTTTACTGGTTCCAAAAAACCCCCCCTTGGGGAAAACGGTGTTGAAAGAAAAATTTTGGTGTATTGGGCAAACCAAGGCATGGGTCACTAGGGAGTTTTCAAGGAATGGTTGACGGGTTTTGGCCCTAGGGGAAGAAATTCCGGAAAAAAAAATTGACCAAGTCCCCTTTATGGACAATGCTCCTGCTCATCCTCACAACTTACAAGAGTTTTTGCCTGACAACAAAATTTTCACAGATAATTTTTTCCCTCCAACCCCACTCCCCCCCTCCCCCCATGGACCAGCAGGTCATTTCCAACTTAAAAATGAAAAAAGCACTGTTTCAGAGGTGTTTTTAATATGACCAATGACTTAATTGACCCAAGAGAGTTCTGGAAAGAAACCAATATCTATTGCATAGGCCTTATAGGTCTTGGGAAAGGGCTTCCCGGGCTCTGAACTTGATTGGAGACCACTGTGGCCCGGGTTGTGTCCAAAGAGGAATTTTGAAGGATTTGAGGCTGACCCCGTGCCTGCGACCCCTTTCCTTTGGGCATGTTGTGGAAAATAGGGGAAATTTGGGGGAAAAGCCTGGGGTTGGAGGTGAGGGGGGATGTGGAAAGTTTGGAGGGGAAGGGGGGCTAAAAAAGGTGCAAGAGATCTGGAAACAACAGACCCAGCTGGGGGTTTTCTTACAGGAAAGAGAGATAAGGGGTGCCCCTTTTTAGGAAAAACCAAGGGGGGTAACCCCAAAGGGGTTGTCACCTGGTCCTTTTTGGGGGGTTCCCCTTTCCAACCACTAAATCTCCCATCATCTATATCTTCCAGATGCCCAATTTTTCAATAAAGGGAAATGTTATTTTTTTTTTTTTGATTATTTTTTTTTTGGGGAAGGTTAATTTTATTTCTTTTTTTTATGGGAAAAAGGTTTCAGATAACGAAAGATTAGATTAAGAAAAGCTCCTGGGGAAGGTTAATTTTTAACCAAGGGTATTACATTGTTAATTTTTTTTGTTATACAGGGCCGACCACCCCCCATCATTAGGGGCCCGTAGGGCCAGAAATTTAGTTTGCCAGTTAAAAGTGGTTAGGTTAGAATACACTTAAAAAGAAAACTTACTTAACAAAAAGTTATTGAACATCGGAAAAAAAACATTTTTTATTGGTAAATTTCGGTATATTTTTTTCCAAAACCCAAACAAAATCATACTATTGCTGTAATACGGGGACCCGGTTTTGAAAACCCGAAAACGTAATTTAACCCTTCCAGGGTTTTTTTGTAAACCAAAAAATGTAATCCAAATCTATTTTCCCAAAGAAAAATGGAAAAAAATCCTCCAGACCCCCAAAAATTAAAATAAATTTTTTTTTTACATGTATATAAAATTAAAACAAAAAAACAAATGAAACCATACTTCCCTTTTTAAGAGTTGTTGATGGGGGGAAAAAGGGGAAGGGGGGGAGGATGGGTAAGAGTGTTTGGGGGGAACCCCTTCCCCAAAACTGTGGGTACCAAGTTCTTTTTTGGGGTTTGGCCTTTTTTTTTAATCCACTAAGAACATAAGAACATGAATGGAGGAACACTGCAGGGCCCTATGATCCAAAAAAGGTCCGAAAAAAACCACCCTACCAAAACTACCTAAGAATTTACCCCCCCCAACCAATAAACTCAGCCCTTCCCCCATATTTGCCCAAACCTTTTTTAAAGCTCCCGGTCCTACCCTCACCCCTACTAAAATTGTTCCACGATCCAAAACCTGTCGAAAAAAAATTTTTCAACTTAAACCAATTTCTGGTTTTACCTGGTTAACCCCCAGTATTTTTAAAATATCACCTTTTTTATGCCCATCATCCACTAGTATACACTTATGATTTTCCCCCCTTTTCTACGCCCCAAAGGGGAGATTAAAGTCAAGTCTACCCAAACGGGGATTCCTTATAAGTAAAATTTTGTCATTCTTTCTGTATGTTCTTCAATGAGCATATCCATCCTGGTAAGGAGCCCAAAAATGAGGGATAACCCCAAATGAGGCCCCCACTAGTGATGAAAAGCTTAAAAAATTTTGGATTGTAAAAATGGATAAATCCAAAAAGATGAAATTAAAAAGAACATCGGGGGGTCTTTATAGTAGACGCGCCATCCAGTGGCTTTTTCAATACAAAATTCTAGGACATAATTTTAAAGAGAGAACTATATACAAAAAATGAGGAATACCTGGCCTTGGAGTTGGTGTTTCCCCAAAGGGGCACTGGAATCCCTTTTGAAAAAAAAATCGTCCGGGAGTCTGTGTCGGGTTTTTTTAAAACCCAAATGGGCACCCCCTTGTTTAAATGTTCCAGCATGGCCGAAAGTTTTTTTGGGTGATATTCATCCCTAAAGCCTTGCAACAGTCCATTTGGCAGATCCCAATCCTTGAAGAAGGCCCCTTCCCCATCTCGTTTCCTCCTTTTAACCATTTTCCGAACTTGGCTTTGTTGTTGTGTTAAGTCTTGCAGATCTTGTGGTTATTTTCCCCCTTGCCTCCCCAATCCCCCAAACCCCGGTAAAACCAACCCCCTGGATTTCCCCCTCCCCCCCAAAGTTTCCACAACGGGGCCAGGTCAAGGTTCTAAGGCTCATCCCCAAAAACCTTAAAACCCCCTTCCCGGGATACAGTCGGGGCCCCAATTTTCCCAGGCAGATTCAGAGTCCTGGTAGTCACTTTCAAGCCCTTCCAAAGGTTTCACAATGCAGGATATTAAAATTTTTCCCCAAAAATCTTTGGGGGCAAAAATGTTTGTGGTCATAAAACCTTTGAAACATTGCTTTTGTGAGTTTTTTAAAATTTAAATGAGCTGCTGGTCCATGGGGTGGAGGGAGGGGGTTTGGGGGGAAAAATTTCCTTTAGAACTTAAACCCCCCACAATTTGCTTTCCAAGTTGGGGGATGACAAGGAGCATTGTCCATTATCAGGGGGCCCTTTAAAGGGGAAAATTTTTTTCCTTGAGATATTTCTTCAACTGGGGAAACAGTTCATGGAACCAATCAAAAAAATTTCCTAGTGACCCATGCCTTATTGTTGACTTCCCAAACACACATAAATTTTCCTTGGCAACTGATTTTAAAAGGGGAATTTTTAGAATGATAACCCAAAAACCCCCCCTAGATTAGACACAAATGGGGTTAGTCTGTCTTTTGCCTGCGAAACTATCTCCTGCAATTGTTTCTCGGGTCCCACCAACAACAAAGTTTCCAACTTCCAGCACTTTTTTGATTCGTTTTTTTTTATCAATTTGCACCTTTTGCAACAACAGCTTCCCGATTTGATTTGCCTTTTGGCCCGAATGGCAGCGATGGTTTAATATTTGCCATAGAGCCTGGCCAGCTCAGCCACATACACTCCATTTTTTATTTTGAATGATCTCCTTTCAGTTCTCCGATTTCTACTGTCCTTACCACAGGCTGGCCAGACTTTCTTGGACCCAAGGTGGCTTATTTAGCAGTTGGGATAAAAAAAGGGGAAAAAGACAAAATGTATGGTAGAATCGTGGGGGCAGGGGGGGGAGCTCACCCCTTTTGGAAACTGGCCCCTGACTGATGGACGTTTGCCATCCCAGGGGAGGCGGTCCAAGACAAATTCGTTTCCAGCGGATTATCATTTACCGAACCATTATTTTTACGGAAAATGTATCGTTTTCCGAATTTATCGTAATCCGGGGTATCTCCGGTTTCACTGATTTCAGCTTTCACGCCTTTTCCGTGGAAATATTGGCTCTATTTTACGTCGATTCTATGGAACCTGTCCAGTGCCCAGTGCTCATACAAAGCCCGCAAGCCCTCCCACACACATTCTCAGGCAGTGTAGCATTGTTTCTGGTTGAGTGAACATTATCCTGCGAGTTCATACAAAACATTTCTTAACAATCCATTTTTGTGGCCCTTGATTATTGTGTGTGACTGCTAAATAAGCCACCTATGGGCCCAAGAAAGCTCCTAGTGCCAGTCCTTTGGTAAAGAAATTGAGGAACACCATAGAATTATAGAAAGAAATTGTAGCAGAGTATCAAAGTGGAGTTGATAAAGGCTATAGCACCAGCCAGCGATAAAGTGTAGCACTAACAGTGTAGCAAGTAAGTTAAGCGATTATGCGATAGAAAAATGATGACACGAAACTTAACTCCTCCATTGTTGCTTGAGGTATATAGGGGCACTGAGACCGACACTGCCCTCTGCAACCATCTCCTCCAAGATAGGTAAATATTTATTTATAAAGTGTAAATATTTCTTATTTATAAATTAAAGTGTAAATATTTTATTTATAAATTAAAGTGTAAATATTTCTTATTTATAAATTAAAGTGTAAATATTTCTTATTTATAAATTACGTACATTGTTTCAGTGTGAGTACTGGTGGTGGCTTCTGCTGCCTCCACCACCACCACCACCACTATATGTATAGCTTATGGTCAGTGGCCCTATAAACCCAACAACAATAACACTATCACCAGTCCTCACATTCGTAATGACATATTTAATTCATTCTAGAGTATATATCATGTTTCTATATTATTAATATTGTTTATTATGTCAGATGAACTGTGATAGATAAATAAGCCGTAGAGCTGATATTAGTGTCAAATTGAAGCATTTTGTCCTGCCTCCAAACAATAAACTCCTCCCTCTCTCCTCTCCGTCTTCCATACACCAACAAGAGTCGCCAATAAAGGTAAATGTGATGTTAAATGTTCATTTATACATGTTATTAGTGCTATATTTATTTGTCATTCTTTTCTGTATGTAAATCTATATTTAATTTAAAAAATTATTTTTGTTAATACTCCTGGGTGTCTGAAACAATTATGTAATTGCATTTACATTATTTCTTAGGGGAAAAAATGGTTTCAGTTTTCGCCGATTTCAGTTTTAGCCGATCCCTCTGGAACGGATTAAACACGAAAACCAAGGGTCCACTGTATATCTTCCATTCTATCAAATGAGACCAAAACGAATACAACCAAAAAAACCATGCAAAATATATACTGCAAAGGGGGCGGCTAGTGACTGAGAAGTGAACTCCGTTATTTATGGTCCGATTTCTTTCATTTTTGGTGTACGACATTAGAAGCATCTTTCCATCATATAATTGCCCAAGTTTCAATAAGATAGCCTAACAAACAAGAATTTTTTTTTTCCAAAATCATATGGCAAGCCCAAGCCAGGTACTAGAAATAAGTCACTTTGACTTTTTGTGGGTTATCCTGGGTTCTCTACACATATGCTATGTATGATAATCTTTTTTTTTTTTTTTATTAAACATTGGCCGATTCCCACCAAGGCAGGGTGGCCCGAAAAAAAAAAACTTTCATCATCATTCACTCCATCACTGTCTTGCCAGAAGGGTGCTTTACACTACAGTTATAAAACTGCAACATTAATACCCCTCCTTCAGAGTGCCGGCACTGTACTTCCCATCTCCAGAACTCAAGTCCGGCCTGCCGGTTTCCTGAATCCTTCATAAATGTTACTTTGCTCACACTCCAACAGCACGTCAAGTATTAAAACCATATGCCTCCATTCACTCCTATCAAATACGCCACACTGCTTGCTGAAGTCCAAGCCCTCGCACACAAAACTTCCTTTACCCCCTCCCTCCAAACCCTTTTCCTAGGCCGACCCCTACCCCGCCTTCCCTCCACTACAGATTTATACACCCCGAAGTCACTCTGTCTCGTTCCATTCTCTCACATGTCCAAACCACCAACAACCCCTCCTCAGCTCTCTGGACAATCGTTTTGGTAATCCCGCACCTCCTCCTAATTTCCAAACTCCGAATTCTCTGCATTATATTCACACCACACATTGACCTCAGACATGACATCTCCACTGCCTCCAGCCTTCTCCTCGTTGCAACATTCATCACCCATGCTTCACACCCATATAAGAGCATTGGTATAACTATACTCTCATACTTTCCCCTCTTTACTTCCATGGACAAGGTTCTTTGTCTCCACAGACTCGAAGTGCTCCACTCACCCTTTTCCCTCATCACTCTATGATTCACCTCATCCTTCATAGACCCATCCGCTGACATGTCCACTCCCAAATATCTGAATACATTCACCTCCTCCATACTCTCTCTCCTCCAATCTGATATCCAATCTTTCGTCACCTATTCTTTTTGTTATCCTCATCACCTTACTCTTTCCTATATTCACTTTCAATTTTCTTCTTTTACACCCCTACCAAATTCATCCACCAACCTCTGCAACTTCTCTTCAGAATCTCCCAAAGGCACAGTGTCATCAGCAAAAAGCAACTGTGACAACTCCCACTTTGTATTTGCTTCTTTATCTTTTAGCCCAACACCTCTTGCCAAGCCCCTCGCATTCACTTCTCTTACAACCCCATCTATAAATATATTGAACAAGCACGGGGACATCCACATCCTTGTCTAAGGCCCACTTTTACTGGGAAATAGTCCTCTCCCTCCTACACACTCTAACCTGAGCCTCACTATCCTCATAAAAACTCTTCACTGCTTTCAGTAACCTTCCTCCTATTCCATACACCTGCAACATCTGCCACATTGCCCCCTATCTACCCTATCATACGCCTTTTCCAAATCCATAAATGCCACAAAACATCTTTACCCTTATCCAAATACTGTTCACCTATATGTTTCACTGTAAACACTTGGTCACACACCCCCTACCTTTTCCCAAAGCCCCTTGTTCATCTGCTATCCTGCTTTCTGTTTTACTCTTAATTCTTTCAATAATAACTCTACCATACACTTTACCAGGTACACTCAACAGACTTATTCCCTATAATTTTTGCACTCTTTTTTGTCCCCTTTGCCTTTATACAAAGGAACAATACACGCCTCTGCCAATCCCTAGGTACCTTACCCTCTTCCATACATTTATTAAATAATAGCACCAACCACTCCAAAATTATATCCCCACCTGCTTTTAACATTTCTATCTTTATCCCATCAATCCCAGCTGCCTTACCCCTTTCATTCTACCCACTGCCTCACGAACTTCCCTACACCCACAACTGGCTCTTCCACACTCCTACAAGATGTTATTCCTCCTTGCCCTCACACGAAATTACAGCTTCCCTGTCTTCATCAACATTTAACAAATCCTCAAAATATTCTCTCCATCTTCCCGATACTTCTAACTCTCCATTTAATAACTCTCCCTCCTATTTTTAACTGTCAAATCCATTTGTTCTCTAGGCTTCCTCAACTTATTTGTCTCATTCCAAAACTTTTCTTATTTTCAACAAAATTTGCTGATAACATCTCACCCACCTCTCATCTGTAGAGAAAATAGCTTTTGTTTCAGTTTTATGGTGCATTACAAGTGTACAGTATATCACAGTTAGTCCTGTGCTACATTCCATTTTCTCTAATTTAAGCCCCAAGACAGGGATAGAAGGATGGTACTTGTACCCCATATCCTCTTCATACCTCCGTCAAACCGCTCAGTGTTATGCCAAATATTATTCATTCTGGAGTATTTAACATGTTTTTATGTTATTTATGTTATTTATATTGTTTATTATGTCATATTTGATCAGTTGTGATAGGTAAATAAACCGAGTGTTGATATTAGTGTAATGATAAAGCATATTGCCCTGCATCATGAGACTGAGCTTATGGAACCGACAGTGGCTTCAAAGCCACCTTTTTTATGGACAATGTACTGTGTATGTGCTTTACACTAGTGATGTATCGGATATTTGCATCCGATCCACATCTGTATTTCACAGCAAACAGATATCCGTATATGCATCCGCACCCAAACCCGCGGAACATCCGCACAATTTCTTACATCCGCATCCGCATCCGTAAAATGAGTAAGACATCTGTATACACATCCGCATACCGGATATCTAAATTTTCACATCCGATACACCCCTACTTTACACAGCGAAGCATTTCTTTTATTCGTTGGAACCATGGCTAGGGCTAAAAGTAAGCAGGTTATAACAATAAATGGAGAAAAAGAAATTGGAATGACTTATGCAGGAAGTAGCGCCACCAAACAGTAGCAGCAGGTTGGTGTGGCGACCTGGAAATTTGAAATTATGCTAACCGAGATTAGTGCTGAATAACTGATGGAACCGGATGACTAATAGCTGGATTTGTGATGGCGGACCTGTATTACCTACCCCGAACACTCCATAGGAGGGTATTCCGGGGGTCAGTGTCCCCAGGGCCCAGTCCTTGACCAGGCCTTCCGGTGGATCTGGGCCTGATCAACCAGGCTATTACTGCTGGCTGCACATAGTCCAACTTATGAACCACAGCCTGGCTGATAGGGTACTGACTTTAGGTATCTGTGCATCTCTCGAAGGCAGCCAGGGTTCATATCCCCAGTACAATTAACATGAATTGTCAAATACAGGTATCCCTCAACATTCACGTTTTCCACTTTCCCCGGCTTCACACTTCGTGAATTTCCCCTGGCCAAATTCCCACCACAAATCATTTAAGTTTCCCGCCCCCCGAGCGTCCCTACTACCTTCCTTCCACCCGGCAGCCAGCCCGCCCACCACTCACTCACTGAGTTTTTTCTTTGTTCATTATTTGTTGTTAAACTAAGTATAACATGTACAGTGAGCCCCGGTTCTCGTCGGCAATCCGTCACAGAGGGCCCGTCGACCACCGGTTTGGCGAACTCCGATTCTTTTTTCCCCCATAAGAAATAATGGAAATAAAATTAATCCGTCCCAGCCATCCAAAAGTATTAAAATAAAATATTTTTAGGGCTTTTGACATTAAAATAAACACAATTTTATAAAAAATAAGAAATAAATAGTACAATAACATGTCACTTACATTTATTGAAGAGTTGTTGATTTTGGAGGACGGAGGAGGAAAAGGTGGTACCTGCTAGTGTTTGGAAGGGGAATCCCTTCCATTAACACTGCAGGTACCAAGTTCTTTTGGGGTTACTGGCCTTTTTCTTTTTAATGCTACACTCCTGCATGAATGCTACACTCCCTGCATGAATGCTACACTCCTGCATGAATGCTACACTCCTGCATGAATGCTACACTCCTGCATGAATGCTACACTCCCTGCATGAATGCTACACTCCTCATGAATGCTACACTCCCTGCATGAATGCTACACTCCCTGCATGAATGCTCATCCCTGCATGAATGCTACACTCCTGCATGAATGCTACACTCCCTGCATGAATGCTACACTCCTGCATGAATGTTTCATCCCGCATGAATGCTACACTCCCCCGCATGAATGCTACACTCCCTGCATGAATGCTACACTCCTCATGCCTACTACACTCCCTGCATGCCCTACACTCCCCGCATGCCTACTACCCCCCTGCATCCTTGCTACACTCCCTGCATCCTTGCCACACTCCCCCGCATCCTTGCTACACTCCCCCATCCCTGCTACACTCCCTGCATCCTTGCTACACTCCCCATCCTTGCTACACTCCCTGCATCCTTGCTACACTCCTTGCATCCTTGCTACACTCCCTGCATCCTTGCTACACTCCTGCATCCTTCTCACTCCTGCATCCCCGCTACACTCCCTGCATCCCTTACACTCCCTGCATCCCTGCTACACTCCCTGCATCCCCGCTCACTCCCTGCATCCCTGCTACACTCCGCATCCCTGCTACACTCCTGCATCCTGTACACTCCCTGCATCCCTGCTACACTTCCTGCATGAATGCTACTCCTGCATATTCTTTACCACAGGCTTGGCACTAGGAGCTTTCTTGGGGCCCAGGGGGGCTTATTTAGCAGTTGCAAGCACAAAAAACACTGGAATAATGCAATATATATGGTATGAATGGTGGGTGGTGCGGGGGTTGTGTTGCTCACTTGTAAACAAAAACACACTGGTGCCTGGGCGCTCAGCGGCCACGGCCCCCGCGTACGCGTTCGGGACGAATAGCCGCTCGCCGAACCCCAGGGGCCCGCCTAATCCGAGTCAAAAATATTGAAAAAATTTTTGAACACCGTTTGGCCCGAGTCCCCCGTCGCCCCGGGGGTTCCTTTGTAGTACTATAAAATCAATATTTTATATGTTTTCATGCTTTTTATGATTGTTCATGGTTCAATAGGTTGGGGAAAGTAAGTAATGAATGTACTAAAAAAAGGTTACATTATTACTACATTTTTTCCAAACATATCAGAAACATGATAAATCCCCTAGAACTGTAATAAAGATGTGAAATGAATAATATATTCCATATTTTTGGGGGGTGGAGAGCAGGCAGACTGCCACCAAAAAAGATGTTTACATCGGGGTAAACATGCCTAAATGCTCTTGTTATAAGAACAAATAAAAATAGCTTTTATTATTTTAGAATAATAAAAATTTATAAAAATTTGATCTGGAACACTTTAAATGTCACGATTTGGTAGCTGACATTTAGGCACCCCCACACAATTATTTTTAAATTTTTATTATTATTACTGGGGCATATAGGAATGATCAGAGATATTCATTTTCTTTTTTAAAATTCATAGTCTTCTGATAATAGGCACTTGTATCTATAAACCTGAACTAAAGGGATTCCATTTTTTCCTTAGATATTTAAGATACAGTGGAATAGTTTAAATTTCCTATTGTATGTAAACATAGTTATTCTCTTTAAAATATATTTTTAATATTTCCCCTAAAAAAAAATGTAAAACCAATTTAAACCCTTCCAGACACCCAAAATATTAACAAAAATACATTTTTTGAGAATAACTATAGTTTTACATACAAACAGGGCATACAAAAAAAAAGGTTCCACTGTATCTGTTTGGGGACCCAGCAATCCTGTCAGGTGCCAAAAATAGGCTTCTGTTTACAATCATTTGGGAGGATTGTAATACCCAGACAAACAGATAAACAACTTTATTAATATAAAGTGGCATAGTGTACATTATACAGTTACTTTACAGAAAGTCCCTTGTTAAGCAAAGCA
Source organism: Cherax destructor (assembly GCA_009830355.1). Taxonomy (NCBI): domain Eukaryota; kingdom Metazoa; phylum Arthropoda; class Malacostraca; order Decapoda; family Parastacidae; genus Cherax; species Cherax destructor. The sequence continues at coordinate 1,480 of WNWK01049151.1, read as the reverse complement.
TTTTGGTTTGTCTTAAAACTAACTTATATTACTAGACAATGAAACATAGTATATGAGAACAAGAATAGTACTTAGTTTATATTATATTAAAGGTATTTAGTAATTTAATAAAATATTCTAATTAAAGATACTTTAAAGATGAAGCTAGCTACCTAAAAAAGGCCTTTCTAGTAATAAATGGGGAGTTGAAGGAAGGATGGAACAAGAACGGGGACAATATTGGCCCTGAATGGCTGCTGTCTACTATTACAAAAACACTAGTTTTCACTTAAACACCATTACCTGCACACAGGTAGAATGCATTTTCATGATCCTGTTACTAGTGTTGTAATAAGGGAGTGTTCGGGATAACAATAAACTCTACAATTTCTAATATTTAATATAATTCTATTAGTATAAAAACAGTCTTTATCTTTGGTATACCTTGCATACATAATCTTTGGTATCGATATCACATTTTATATATACAGTGGTCCCTCGTGTTTCGGTCATAATCCGTTCCCGGAGCTAGACCTTAACACAAATTACTGAAAATTGAAACCTTATTTCCCATAAGAAATAATGTAAATACAATTAATCCGTTTCAGTCACCCAAAATATTCACAAAAATTAATTTTGTAAAGATTAACTATACTTTTACATACACAAACTAACATTATAACACAAAATAATAATAAATACATAAATAATAAATAACATTGACTTACCTTATTGAAGAGAGTTGCTGGCATCTGGAGGATAGGGAGGAGGACAGGGGGAGGGGTTAGTGTTTGGAAGGGGAATCCCCCTCCATAAGGACTTCAGGTAACAAGTCCTTATCTGGGGTTACTTCCCTTCTTTTTCTTTTAATGCCACTAGGACCAGCTTGAGAGTCACTGGACCCCTGCCTCGAAAAATAACTGTCAAGAGTGCTCTGTTTCTGGCGCCTTTTAACATTTTCCTGAAGTGCAACATGGCTCTGTCACTGAACTGGTTGCAGTGATGGCTTATTTCAGCTTGCTCAGGGTGAAATTGTTCAACAAAACTTTGCACATTGTTCCACTTGGAACAAATTTCCTTAATCCGTGAAGAAGGCACCTCACCCTGTCCATCCTCCTCCTGTGAATCAATTTTCCTAAATGTCGTCTTTATGCTGTTCCTGATGAAGCTCTTTCAGCTCTTCAGTGGTTAGGTCTACCCTGTGGTCCTCCACCAATTCTTCCACATCCTCACCACTCACTTCCCAAACCCCCGGGATTTGCCCAATTCCACAATAGAGTCCACAACAGGCACAGGGTCAGCCTCAAATCCTTCAAAATCCCTCTTTCAACACAATCCGCCACAGTGGTTCCAAGAGGTTCAAAGTCCTGAAGTCACTCCCTGCCAAGCCTTACCTATAAGGCCTATGCAATGGATGATATTGAAGTGATCTTTCCAGAACTCTCTTAGGGTCAACTCAGTGTCTGAGGTCACTTGAAAGCACTTTTCAAACACTGCTTTG
>WNWK01049150.1:0-13304 GCA_009830355.1 Cherax destructor | reverse complement strand
TGGATTACAGTGACCGAAACTTTGACGAAGCTTTTTCCCCGTTAAGGCCACATCTCATAAAAAAAAAGGGAAACTCAATGACCTTGTCGGGGATCTGCAACTACCCAAAATAAGGCAGAGCTCCTAGGCCCCTGTCTTCAACAAGGGAATCTCCTAGCAGCTGATATGAAGATTTAAAAATTTTCATGACCCTCAGCAGCATTTCCCAAGGATTTCGTCGAAAAGGAAAAAAGTTCGACATCCACCTCTCATTGAACCAAACAAAATTTTGCTCCACCACTACACATTAAACTGGGGATAAGGAAAACTGTGTAAAAGCTATGGACAAACCCGTCAGAGTTTCAAGTATTTAATATAAAAATTTCCCTCACTAGCGACGCTAAGAGGGGAGTCTTAAAATGGTCCTCAGATTCGAGAGCTTTTTAAAGATGGTGACTTTGAATCAGACCTTCATGGGGGGGAGAAAGCTGCTTGGGAAGCATTCAATTTAGTGACGAAGGGATTTCTGGGGAAAAAAAAGGGGGAAAACAACTATGAAGAATTGGTGGAAAACCTCATCAAGGCTTACAACAACATGGATGAAACATGTCACTTAAAATCCACTTTTGGACTCACATTTAGTTTTTTTTTCCAGCGAACTGTGGGCAGAACGAACATGATGAAAGGTTTCACCAAAATATTTCAACCAGGGAAAAAAGGTCCCCGGGGGCAAATGGGGCACGAGAATGCTTGCAGACTATTGCTGGACATTGGGAAGAGATGATTCTTCAGCTCAATATAAGCGTCAAAAAAAGGCAGAGAGTAGGTAGGGATTAGAGTTTAAAACATACTGATACATATTGTAGTGATAATAAAATAATCTGCCCTTCCACTTCCACCCCACAAAGGGGAGTTGTCACAGTTGTTTTTGCTGATGATACTGTGTTTTTGGAAGATTCTGAAGAGAAGTTTCTGAGGATGGTGGATGAGTTTGGTAGGGTATGTAAAAGAAGGAAATTAAAAGTGAATATAGGAAAGAGTAAGGTGATGAGGATAACAAAAAATAGATAACGGAAGATTGGTTATCAGATTGGGGGGAGAGTATGGGGGGAGGTGAATGTTTCAGATATTTGGGAGTGGATGTGTCAGCCGATGGGTCTATGAAGGATGAGGTGAATCATAGAATTAACGAGGGGAAAAAAGGGGAGTGGTGCACTGAGGAGCCCGTGGAGACAGAAAACCCTTTTTCCATGAAAGCAAAGAGGGGAATTTATGAGAGTATAGTTATACCAACACTCTTGTATGGGTGTGAACTTGGGTTGTTAATGTTGCAACAAGGAGAAGGCTGGAGGCAGTGGAGATGTCATGTCTGAGGGCAATGTGTGGTGTGAAAAATAATGCAGAGAATCAGTAGTTTGGGAGATTCGGAGGAGGTCTACCCGGAGAGAATTCCCGGGGTCAACGCCCCCGGCCCGGTCCGGGGGACCAGGCGTGGATTACCAAAACTATTATCCAGGGGGGGCTGAGGAGATGTTATTTAGATGGTTTGGACATGTAGAGAGGAAGGATCAAAAAAACAATGACTTTGAGAGTGTATAAATCTGTAGTGGGGGAAGGCGGGGTAGGGGTCGGCCTAGAAAAAAGGGTTTGGGGGGATGGGGTAAAGGAGGTTATGTGTGCGAGGGGCTTGGACTTCCGCAAGCGTGCGTGAGCATATTAGATAGGACCGGGTGGAAAAAAAGGTTTTTAAGGGCCTTTATTTTTTTGTTGGAAAATGTGCAAGGAACATTTTGGAAAACGTTTTGGGGGGCCGGGGAGGCCGGGGCTTGATTTTGGAGGAAGGAAAAAAGGTGCCGGGATCCCAAGGAGGGGGGTTAATGTTCAGTTTTTTGGGGTGGTGGAAGGGGCCCCCCGAAAGGAAATGGAAAAAGTTTAAAAGAGAAAGTTTTTCTTTTTTGGGCCCCCGCCTTGGGGAAAAGGCAAGGGGAAAAAATAAAAAAATAAAAAATCAAATATTACATGTCACGTATTTTTAAACCTCTAGCCAATAAGCATTTTTCAATGTGATATTTGGATTCAGGACATGAAAATACATAAGAATTAACTAATCTCATTTAAGAAGCATACAACTTTTCAAAAATTGTTGACCAGTGTTTTATTGCTTTCACTTATATTATTATTATTATTATTATTATTATTATTATTAGTTTTATTAATTATTATTATTTATATTATTATTATTATTATTTTTATTAATTATTATTATTATTATTATTATTATTATTGTTGTTGTTGTTAATGTTGTTATTGTTGTTTTTCTCCTCTCTGTCGCATTGCTTTCTTTCATTTTTTCTCCATATCTTGCATTATCTTTCTTCTCACATCTTTCTCTTCATTTCTTATGCTTATATCCTCTCTTTCTTTAAGTTTTCTTCATTATTGAATATCTCTTATTTCTCCATATATCTTCTATTTCTCCTTTTCTCTCCTTCTATCATCCTCTCTCCTTCATTTTCTCTATACATACCTTCATTTCTTTTTTCCCCTCTCTTCCTATCCCTATCAACTTTTTCTGTACTCAAGTAATTCACTAATTTACACAGATTTAGAAATAGAACGACTGGTTAAATCCTTCTCAGCAGATATAACCTCAATGTAGACTAAAAGGGTCCTGACTCTCTGTCTTATCTATTTACTTCTATATACTCTCAGACAGCCTCAATATAGATTGAGTGAGTCTCTGGCGTGTACGTGTAGACACACACTTGTGTGCATGGGCTTAGTTTTGGTAAGCGTTAGTGGTGGTCCTTAAAAGGAAAAAAACGGTTGAAAAGAAACATTGATTCCGTATATGCCTAATCTATCTACTGTGATCAGTACATACGTGATCTTTGCATTCTTTAAGTGGAAATTAAACAAAATATTGGAAGTGCCAAGGACCCATACTAAGCCTAGCGTTGTTGGGAAACAGGAAGTGTTGCCATTCGAGGGAAGCCGTAAATTGTATTACTATTGAGTGAAAATGTAAAAAACCTGGACTACCATTAAGGGTAACCATTGTGAAGGGAGTAGCCTAGCTAGCAAAAGAAACATAACACCAAAAACTACCAACACTGAGAAATCAGCATGAAATAAATTTAAATGGAAGTGTATGGAAATTACCGTAGGCCTAGCTGCCGTGGTGATAAAAAAAGGATTCTATCATAGTGCAGTGAAAAGAAAAGTGTTTCTTGAATAAATATAGCGTATATCCTTTGTGATAACCAGTGCACAGCACAGTGATAAAATGCCAGAAAAAAATATTGAGGGTGTGGCAGTGTCGGACAGTCTACCCGTCCTGGTGTTGACATATGTTTCAATGTACACAAAGGTTTGAGTTACTAAGATACCGAAAATACTGGAAAGACCTAGTGAATCTAAGTTATCAGTGAAGTGGATTGTTATTAAACATAATGGAAGTGTTTTTAAATTAAAAAAGTGGCATCACATGCGAGAAGTGCCACGTACCCTGGGGGAATTTGTTACTGCCATTCGTCTGGCAGCGCTACCAGGCAACCACACAGGCCCACCATATAACACCATATACCACACCACAGTAACTCAATCTTAGCAAGAAAGCATGTGCTTTACTTGTGTATGTGTGGAGCTCGGGAAATGTACCTGAATTGGTGTTTTACACCATATATGTTTTGATGGATAGTAAGTCTCCATATTAAATATATCCCACATACCCATGTACTGACCCTCTAACATCCCACCACCTGAGTGCAGAGTTGAAAGGTAAAATGGAAATCAGGTTTTTGTGGTACCCAGATTGCAAGTAGGATACGGAAGGATGAATGTAGAGTGTGCCTGGGGACATGTGAAAAGGTCCTAAAAAGTCCAGAATCACATGCAACCTTGTTTTTCCAAACATCATGTCTCCTGTGCAAGAATAAACACCACATACAAAAACGACATTCAACCAGCAAGGTGTTTCTGGATCTTCAATAAGGATATGGAACTTGGACAGGTATAAGGAAAGTACATATTCAGGAGGTTAATAAAGTATTCAGGAGGCTAATAAAGATGAGTAGGAGAACCCTGACTCAAGAGGAAGAGCAGATACAACCTTCCTCAAAACCACCTACAGAAGAGCCTCAGGCATGACAAAACCAATGCAACCAAACAATCTAACCCAAAATCCACACACTGTACCCACAGTCCTTACTCCTCTCATCACAAACTCCACCCCCACAGCAACCCCCCATAGTTCCCTTTCCAAGTCTCCCACTCCTCCAACCCCAATGTTCTTCCCAGACCACAGTTTTAGAAAAGAAGTTGAAGGTTTGGCATACAAACACAGATGGAGTAATAAATAAATGTGAGGAGTGGCACTAAAGAATCAATGAGATGTCCCCAGACATTATAGCACTCACAGAAACGAAACTCACTGGGATAATAACAGACACAATTTTCCCACCCAGATATCAGATACTGAGGAAAGATAGAGGGAGCAGAGGGGAGGAGGACTTGCACTGATCATTAAAACCGATGGGGATTTGAGGAAATTCAAGGAATGGATGAAATGGGAGGAAGGGACTAAAAGTAGGTACAATTGAATCTGGGGGACGTAAGATAGTCATTGCAGTGATTTACAACCCGCCACAGGAGGCCAAGAGAAGAATATAAAGAGAGCAACAGAGGAATGATGGACACACTAGCTGAGGTGGCCAGAACTCACACAGGCAGAGCAAAGCTACTAGTTATGGGTAATTTCAATCACAAGGAGATTGGTAGGGAAAACCTGGAGCCACATGGGGGTCCCGAAACATAGAGAGCCAAGATGATGAATGTGGTACTGGAAAACCTCATGCATCAACATGTTAGGAACACTACCAGAGAGAAAGAGAGATGTGAGGATGAACCAGCAAGACTGGACTCGCATTCCCCTTTTGAGTAGCTCAGACATCGAGGATATCACATAAGAAAGGCCCCTCAGAGCTAGTGATCATGTGGTTCTGAACTTTGAATATGTAGTAGAGTAACAAGTGAAGAAGGTAACAGGGTAGGATGGGAAAGCCAAACTACAAAAGGGGAGACTACACAGGCATGAGGAACTTTCTGCAAGAGGTTCAGTGGGAAAAGGAATTTGAAGCAAAATCAGTAAATGAAATGATGGATTATGTGACAACAAAATACAAGAAGGCTGAGAAGAGGTTTGTTCTCAAGAGCAACAGAGATAATGGGAAGACCAGAACGAGACCTTTGTTTACCCAAATGTGTAGGGAGGCAAAAACAAAATGTGATAGAGAATGAAAAAAGTACTGAAGACAAAGGACCCAGGAAAATAGAGAGATTAGTCGAAAAGCCAGAAACGAGTATGAACAGATAAGGAGGGAAGCCCAGCGACAGTATGAAATTAACATAGCATTGAAAGTCAAGTCTGACCCGAAGCTGTTGCATAGCCACATCAGGAGGAAGGTGGGGAGCTCACAAGAAACGGAAGGAAGGTGGGGAGCTCACAAGAAACAGAAGGAAGGTGGGGAGCTCACAAGAAACGGAAGGAAGGTGGGGAGCTCACAAGAAACGGCCAAGAAGTATGTGAGGAGCTCAACATGAGATTTAAGGAAGTATTTACAGTGGAGACAAAAAGGACTCTGGTAAGTCAGAATAGGGAGATACACCAACAAGGGATATACCATCAAGTTTTGGATGAAATACACACAACCAAGGAGGAGGTGAAGAAGCTGCTAAGTGACCTTGATACCTCAAAGGCAGTGGGACTCGACAACATCTCTGTGGGTCCTTAGAGATGGAGCAGATATGTTGTGAGTCCCACTTACAAAAATTTTCAACACATCCACTGAAACGGGCAACTACCTGAAATATGGAAGACGGCAAATATAGTCCCCATTTTTAAGAAAGGAGACAGACACGAGGCACCAAACTACAGACCAGTGTCACTGACGTGTAGAGTATGCAAAGTCATGGAGAAGATTATCAGGAGAGTGGTGGAGCCTCTAGAACGGAACAAGCTTATAAACGACAACCAGCCGTGATTCAGAGAAGGAATATCCTGTGTCACAAATCTACTGGAGTTTTATGATAAAGTACGAAAGTAAGACACGAGCGAGAGAGGGGTGGGTAGATTGCATTTTCCTGGGCTACAAGAATGCCTTCGACATAGTTCCTTACAAGAGATTAGTCCAAAAGCTGGAGGACCAGCCACTCATAACAGGAAGGGCACTGCAGTGGATCAGGGAATACCTGACAGGGAGGCAACAACGAGTCATGGTACGTGACGAGGTGTCAAGATGGGCGCCTGTGATGAATTGGGTCCACAGGGATCAATCTTAGGACCAATGCTGTTTTTGATATATGTGAATGACATGACGGAAGGGATAGACTCGAAAGTGTCCCTGTTAGCAGATGATGTGAAATTAATGAGGAGAATTAAATCGGTTGAGCATGAGACAGGACTACAAAGTGACCTGGACAGGCTGCAAGCATGGTCCAGCAACTGGATCCTTGAATTTAAACCCGCCAAATGCAAAGTCATGAAGATCGGGAAGGGCAACGAAGACCGCAGAAAGTGAATAGGCTAGGTGGCCAAAGACTGCAAACCTCATTCAAGGAAAAGGTTCTTGGGGTGAGTATAATACCGAGCACATCTCTTGAGGCGTACATCAACCAAATAACTGCTGTATCATATGGGCGCCTGGCAAACCTGAGAATAGCATTCCGATACCTAAGTAAGGAATAGTTCTAGACTCTGTACACCGTGTATGTCACGCCCATACTGGAGTATGCAGCACCAGTTTGGAACCCACACCTGGTCAAGCACGTCAAGAAATTAGGAAAGTGCAAAGGTTTGCAACAAGACTAGTTCCAGAGCTAAGGGGAGTAACCTATGAAGAAAGGTTAAGGGAAATCGGCTTGACGACGCTGGAGGACAGAAGGGTTAGAGGAGAAATGATAACGACATACAAAATACTGCGAGGAATTGACAAGGTGAACAGACACAGGATGTTCCAGAGCTGGGACACAGAAACAAGGGGTCACAATTGGAAGCTGAGGACTCAAATGAGTCAAAGAGATGTTAGGAAGTATTTCTTCAGACATAGAGTTATCAGGATGTGGAATAGTCTGGCAAGTGACGTAGTGGAGGCAGGAGCCATACATAGTTTTAAGACGAGGTATGATAAATCGCATGGAGCAGGGAGAGAGAGGACGCAGTAGCGATCAGTTAAGAGGGGGGACTACTGGAGCTATGACTCTACCCCTGCAACCACAAACAGGTGAGTACAGCCATCAAAGTTATAGCCCCTATTACTGATGTAGTCTAGGAGGAGTCTTCTCCCGGGGAAAATGTTGGCCTCCTAAAAACAGATCGTGGTGTCTCTGGCTTGGCTATCGAAGACTGTAACAAATTTTATCCAAACAAAAGCAAAATGGTGCAAAATCTATTATTGTGGCATCTGTAAGCATGGAATATTGGGAAAACCAAAGGGGACATGCAACTTTGAGCATCTCATAAAATGCAGCGATATCCTGTCTAGAGGAGTGTGTCGTTTTACCTCTTGCAGATTCTTTCCCCGGAGATGTGACACTGTTCAGTCCTCGAAAAACAATGTTACAACACCAACTGCCACACATACCATTTAAAAAAGACCAAGAGGTACACACCCCGTAAAACAAACCATAGTAGTTACAAAAAGTCCACTCCAAGTGATTTTTTAGTGGCAGGAAACGAAGAAAGAAAATGGAAAGAAATAACCTAAAATAGTTCACCACCTTTGAGCCTTGTTGGACTGGAGGCACAGCCAGTAGCCCGCCCCCCCATGTCCCTCCAGAATCACAACCACTGATGCCAACAACAAAATCCTCCCAACAAACACACAACACGACCCCATTTATATTTGCTAATATACAAGGCTTTACGTCATCCATCAACAACAAAATATCTTTCATCAGTGGACTTTTAGGAGAGTCAAATGCGATGTTTGCCGCCTTCACAGAGACCCATACATAAGATCACTTTGACAATGAAATATGGATAACTGGGTACAACCTTTTCAGATGCGACAGAAAGAACAGGCATGGAGATACTGAGCACCACAAATGATGTAGTTGAAGTTCTAACAATAAAGATCGAGAACCAAATCTTACTCATTGTGCTTGTATATAAGTCACCAGATACAACTTCCCAACAGTTCAAGGAACAGGTATTGAAAATTGACTACTGTCTGGAAAACCTTCCATCCCCATCCCCAGAGATCCTACTGCTTGGTGACTTCAACCTACGACATACCAAATGGAAGAATGTAGCAAATAATGTTGTAGTAAAAATAATCCCTTGAAGTAGCTCAGATGAAATGTCACTCACATGAACTGCTGAATTTCTGCAATAAACACACCCTAAGCCGGCAAATAGTGTAGAACACACTTGAACTTATTTTCACAAATAATGAAGACCTGGTAAAAAATATAACAATACAAAAAACAACTAATTCTGTTCAAAGTCTAATCGAAGTCCAGACTTACATGCACAGGAGTCCTGACCAGTAAAATGCACAGAGCTATGAGGGTCCCTTTACCATATTCAACTTCAACAACAAGAACATCAACTGGGACCAGTAAACTATGTCTTAAATAACATGGACCCTAACCAGTCCCTTGGAAAGATCAACTTTCTGGTAGCTTAAGTATGTTAAAGTCATATTTCCCTAAGAAAAAAAGAAGAGTAGAAGAAAACTGGAGAGAGACGCTCCCTCTACAGGAGAAGGCGAAGAATCACTGAGCTCCTCAAGAATGCTAGATTATCTGAAACACGGAAGGAAGCGCTAACCAGGGAAGTGGAAAATATTGAGCTTAAGTGGAAGGACTCATACATGATCCAGGAGAAACAGGAGGAGCTAAAATCGATTAGTGAAATTGAAAGAAACTCGGACGACATGGAACTTACTTAGATGACAACAGAAATGAGTGAGACACTGAAATCTCAGTACAACTCTGTGTTTAGCGAGCCACTAATCATTCTAAAGATCGACAATCCAAATATTTTTTTCATGAATGAGCCTCAAATCCCTGTCAATGTATGCCAACTCCAAAAGACTTTGAGAAAGTCATTGACAACATGCCCATGCACTCAGCCCCAGGCCCAGACTCGTGGAACTCTGTGTTCATTAAGAACTGCAAGAAACCCTTTTTGCGGGGCCCTACGTATGCTACAGAGAAGGAGCATAGACACGGGTGTGATTCCACAGTCACTAAAAACAACGGATATAGCCCCACTCCATAAAGGTGGAAACAAAAGCAATATCTAAGAACTATAGACCAATAGTTCTAACGTCTCACATCATAAAAATCTTTGAAAGAGTTCTTAGAAGAAGGACTTCAAACCACGTGGATTCCCAACAATTGCACAATCAAGGGCAACATGGGTTCAGAGCAGGTAGCTCGTACCTTTCGCACTAATGAACCACTATGATATGGTCTTGGATACACTGGAAGACAAGCAGAATGCAGATGTAGTATACACAGATTTTGCAAAAGCCTTTGACAAGTGCGATCATGACGTAATAGCATACAAAATGCGTGCTAAAAGGATAACTGGCAAAATGGACAGATGGATCTTCAACTTTCTAACCAATCGAACACAAAGAGTAGTGCTAAACAGTTAAATCAGAAGTGAAGAGCTCTGTTCCACAAAACACAGCACTCGCCTCCATCCTGTTCCTCATCCTCGTATCAGACATAGACAGAGATGTAAACCATACCACCGTATCATTCTTTGCAGACGATACTAGGATCTGCATGAGACTGTCATCCATTGAGGACACAGCAAATCTCCAAGAAGATATAAACCAAGTTTTCAAATGGGCAACGGAGAACAATATGATGTTTAATGAAGACAAATTCCAACTACTCCGTTATGGAAAACTGGAGGAAATAATAGCTAGTACTGAGTATACTACAAACTCTAATCACACAATAGAGTGGAAAAGTAATGTGAAGGATCACGGAATGGTAATGTCTGAGGACCTCACCTTCAAGGATCACAACAATGCCACTATCACATCTGCGAGGAAAATTATAGGATGGATAATGAGAAGATTCAAGACAAGATATGAAAAGCCAATGATGATCCATTTCAAATCATTTGTTCTCTCTGGAATACTGAACATTAGCATCTCCATTCAAGGCAGGTGAAATCGCAGATCAAGAGAATATACAGAGAACCTTTACTGCACATATATATTCCGTGAAACACCTTAATTATTGGGAACGCTTGAAAGCATTTGCCTTGTACTCACTGGAGCGCGGCGAGAGATACCTCATAATTTACACCTGGAAAATTCTAGAGAGACTGGTTCCTAATCTTCACACGGAAATCACTCCCTACGAAAGAAAATACTTGGCAGGCGATGCAACATACCCCCAATGAAAAGTAGGGGCGCCATTAGTACACTAAGAGAAAACACAATAAGTGTCTAGGGCCCAGGACTGCTCAACAGCCTCCCACCAATCATAAAGAAAATTACCGATAGACCCATCGTTGTATTCAAGGAGCTGGACAGATACCTAAAGTTAGTGTCGGATCAGACTTGCTGTGGTTCGAACGTTGGACTACGTGCAGCCAGCATTAACAGCCTAGTTGATCAGGCCCTGATCCACCGGGAGGCATGGTCATGGACCAGGCCGCGGGGGCGTTGATCCGAGAAATGCCCTATATACTCTTAGACATAGCCTCAACATAGAGTGATGGAATTTCCGGCTTTATCTATGTACTTCTACATTCTCTCAGACATAGCCTCAGTATAAATTGAGGGAGTCTTCAGTTTTTTCAATGTACTTCCATATACTTTCTCTTCTCTCTAGCAATCACTTTCTCTACGCCTACTCTCCTGTCACCTTACTTTCCCTTCAACCTCATTACGCTCAAGTCATTTACTAGAACCCCGACAAATCGAGCTATCAGGTGACAATGAACAGGTCAACACGGAGCTGTGTGAAGCCTTGCGGGGTCCTCCGAGTCAGCTTACCCGAAAACACGCGCCCGGGAGCCATTATATTTCCATCAAATGCTAAACGACTAGCTGAGAGGCGTGTGCGGGAGAGGATGCCAGCTGAGGGAACGTTGAGAAACAGCTAGAGCATTAGAGACGAAATGGTAGAAAGCAGTCTCCAAGAATCGTCCTTAAAATTTACGGTATTAAGTATTTATTTTTTGGTTAAAAACCCGTTCTCAAAAATTCGTTCTTTAAATTAAACTCGCTTTCAAAGACTCATTCTTGAAAACTCTTGAAAATATCGCTCTCAGAAACTTTCTCTAAGTAAAACTCGCTCTCAGAAAATTTACACACAGAAGCTTCCTCACATAACTCGCTCTAAATTTCCCTTTCGAAAATTGGCACTCAAAAATTCAGTCTCAGAAATTTGCTCTCAAGAAACTCGCTCTTAAAAACTCCTCCTCATACAGTGGTTCTCATAACACGTTCTTGAAACCTAGCAAAAACACGTGTTAAAAAAATCCCTTCTCAAACTCTCTTAATTGGTTCATTTCAGAATAATCAAAGTCACTTACAGACTAAAAACTAGGTAACTTTGGTTCAATGACATTAATTTAACAAACATTTTTATAAGTATTAGTAGTGTATAGTTTAATGCAATAAAAAATACATATAGGAGTAGCTAATTCGTTATACACAAAACACTAGTTACGTAAGTTTGTCCTAAGTTTACACAGCATATATATATATATATATATATATATATATATATATATATATATATATATATATATATATATATATATATGAGATGCTTATGCATGCTTGTAGATACAGACGGTCAGAGGCAGAAACAGAGATAAAACTTCTTGAGCAGCTCCTGAAAATCGACTTAAACTATGGAATTAACCCTAATTTAAACTTTGTTTCAAAAGTTCTATATCAGTATTCTGACTCTTAAGCATAAAAGACTTTCTTCTCTTTCTCATTCTCTCCTCTCTCTCTCTCTCTCTCTCTCTCTCTCTCTCTCTCTCTCTCTCTCTCTCTCTCTCTCTCATTCTCTATCTCTCTCTCATTCTCTCTTCTCTCTCTCTTCTCTTTCTTTTCTCTCTCTCTCTCTCTCTCATTCTCTCTTCTCTCTCTCTCTCTCTCTCTCTCTCTCTCCTCTCTCTCTCTCTCTCTCTCTCTCTCTCTCTCTTGCCAACTTGCCAACTCGATTGAGAGGGCCATTGCTGACATGCCTAGGATTTTAAACTGATAGAAGATAGAGGTATGGGTGTGGTGGAAACAGTCAGTTAGCAACACTAGGCTGAAAACAGTAAGTGTATAAAAGAAATTCATCATAAAGTTACAAATAAATACAATGGATCAGGTCAGCAAACAAAGGGAGACAGCAGAGGGAAACAAGAGACTAGCTCCCTTAAGGTTTACTATACTAATAGCAGGAGTGTAAGAAATAAGATAGATGAGTTAAGATTAATTGCAAGTGCAGGAAACATAGATATTATTGCTATAACAGAGACCTGGCTCAATCTGAAAGATAGAGAGTTGCCTTCTGAATGTCACATACAAGGCTATAAATTATTCCACACTGATAGGGTCAACAGGAAGGGTGGTAGAGTAGCGATGTATGTCAGAGACAATTTAAATTGTTGTGTTAGACAAGATATAAAATTAGAAGCGTCGGCCACTGAATCTGTTTGGTTACAGCTTCTTGAGGGCCGTGTAAAACTTATCTTGGGTGTGATTTACAGGCCCCCAAATCTTGATAGGGAGTGCAGTAAACTTCTATGGGATGAAATTCTAAGGCATCTACATATGAAAATGTTGTGCTAATGGGAGATTTCAACTTTAGACAAATTGACTGGAGCAATTTGACAGGAAATTTAGAGTCAAGTGACTTTCTTGATACGATTCAGGATTGTTTTTTGAAACAGTTTGTGACAGAACCAACTAGAGGAAATAACCTGCTAGACTTGGTTCTTGCCAGCAGGAATCGCTAATTAATAATCTTGAGGTTAATGATGAGCTTGGGGAAAGTGATCACAAATCACTCAGTTTTAATATATCATGGAATTACCCTAATAATTGCAATCAAGTCTCTGTCCCTGACTTCCGCCTGGCTGATTTTGTAGGACTGAAAATTACCTGGGTAGGCTGAACTGGAATGACCTGACAGTGGGTCAGGTAGGTGGTGATTGCCAATATGACGTTTTTCAGAGAATACTTCTAGCTGCTCAGACAACTTATGTTCCTAATAGGGAAATCAGATCAAACAAAAATGATCCTAAGTGGATGAACAATAGATTAAAACATCTCATTGGTCAAAAG
>WNWK01049149.1:0-13304 GCA_009830355.1 Cherax destructor | reverse complement strand
TTTGGAACCCACATCTAGCCAAGCACGTAAAGAAACTAGAGAACGTGCAAAGGTTTGCAACAAGACTAGTCCCGGAGCTAAGGGGTATGTCCTACGAGGAGAGGTTAAGGAAAATTGACCTGACGACACTGGAGGACAGGAGAGATAGGGGAGACATGATAACGACATATAAAATACTGAGAGGAATTGATAAGGTTGACAGAGGCAGAATGTTCCAGAGGTGGGACACAGCAACAAGGGGACACAGTTGGAAGTTGAAGACTCAGATGAATCACAGGGATGTTAGGAAGTATTTCTTCAGTCACAGAGTGGTCAGGAAGTGGAATAGTTTGGGAAGTGATGTAGTGGAGGCAGGATCCATTCATAGCTTTAAGAAGTGGTATGATAAAGCTCATGGCGCAGGGAGAGTGACCCAGTAGCGGGCAGTGAAGAGGCGGGGCCAGGAGCTGTGACTCGACCTCTGCAACGACAACTAGGTGAGTGCACACACACACACACACACACACACACACACACAAGACACTGTACACGTGTACGTCACGCCCATACTGGAGTATGCGACACCAGTTTGGAACCCACACTTGGTCAAGCTCAAGAAATTAAAGAAAGTGCAAAGGTTTGCAACAAGGTTAGTTCCAGAGCTAAGGGTAATGTCCTACGAAGAAAGGATGAGGAAAATCGGCCTGACGATACTGGAGGACAGGAGGGTTAGGGGAGACATGATAACGACATACAAAATACTGCGTGGAATAGACAATGTGGACAGAGACAGGATGTTTCAGAGATGGGACACAGAAACAAGGGGTCACAATTGGAAGTTGAAGACTCAGATGAATCAAAGGGATGTTAGGAAGTATTTCTTCAGTCATAGAGTTGTCAGGAAGTGGAATAGTCTGGCAAGTGAAATAGTGGAGGCAGGAACCATACATAGCTTTAAAACGAAGTATGATAAAGCTCATTGAGCAGGGAGAGAGGACCCAGTAGCGGTGAGTGAAGCGGCGGGGCCAGAAGCTGAGTCTCGACCCCTGCAACCACAATTTGGTGAACCTGCTGTATCGAGGTGTTAGCCAGCCCAGAATAGCTTCCGTTGAAACGGGTTTAATCTGTTCCTATGATGGACTCCCGAACACAATCATAATAAATATACCACGGTACTGTAATGCAGTATTCTTATTCAACATATAAGACTTGAAAGAGCATTACAAAACAATAGAGTACAGTTCTTTTTCTTACGTTTTCTCGTGGACAGACGAGCGTACGGTGGGATTTCCCAGGTGTATTATGGTGACTGACTGTAACTTTTATTCTGGGTCTCAGGAGCAGTAAACTCCAGCTGTAACATGATAGCTGGTGTGGCAGACATACAGGTAGCTGGTGTGGCAGACATACAGGTAGCTGGTGTGGCAGACATATAGGTAGCTGGTGCGACAGACAATACAGGTAGCTGGTGCGGCAGACATACAGGTAGATGGTGTGGCAGGCATTCAGGTAGATTGTGTGACAAACATACAGGTAGATGGTGTGGCAGACAATACAGGTAGCTGGTGTGGCAGACAATACAGGTAGCTGGTGCGGCAGACAATGCAGGTAGCTGGTGAGGCAGACATACAGGTAGCTGGTGCGGCAGATAATACAGGTAGCTGGTGCGGCAGACATACAGGTAGCTGGTGCGGCAGACATACAGGTAGCTGGTGCGGCAGACATATAGGTAGCTGGTGCGGCAGACATACAGGTAGCTGGTGCGGCAGACATACAGGTAGCTGGTGCGGCAGACATACAGATAGCTGGTGTGGCAGACATACAGGTAGCTGGTGTGGCAGACATATAAGTAGCTGGTGCGGCAGACATACAGGTAGCTGGTGCTGCAGACATACAGGTAGCTGGTGTGGCAGACATACAGGTAGCTGGTGCGGCAGACATACAGGTAGCTGGTGTGGCAGACATACAGATAGCTGGTGTGGCAGACATACAGGTAGCTGGTGTGGCAGACATATAGGTAGCTAGTGCGGCAGACATACAGGTAGCTGGTGCGGCAGACATACAGGTAGCTGGTGCGGCAGACATACAGGTAGCTGGTGCGGCAGACATACAGGTAGCTGGTGTGGCAGACATACAGATAGCTGGTGTGGCAGTCATACAGGTAGCTGGTGTGGCAGACATATAGGTAGCTGGTGCGGCAGACATACAGGTAGCTGGTGCGGCAGACATACAGGTAGCTGGTGCGGCAGACATACAGGTAGCTGGTGCGGCAGACATACAGGTAGCTGGTGCGGCAGACATACAGGTAGCTGGTGCGGCAGACATACAGGTAGCTGGTGCGGCAGACATATAGGTAGCTGGTGCTGCAGACATATAGGTAGCTGGTGTGGCAGACATACAGGTAGCTGGTGCGGCAGACATACAGGTAGCTGGTGTGGCAGACATACAGGTAGCTGGTGTGGCAGACATATAGGTAGCTGGTGCGGCAGACATACAGGTAGCTGGTGCGGCAGACATATAGGTAGCTGGTGCGGCAGACATATAGGTAGCTGGTGCGGCAGACATACAGGTAGCTGGTGCGGCAGACATATAGGTAGCTGGTGCGGCAGACATACAGGTAGCTGGTGCGGCAGACATATAGGTAGCTGGTGTGGCAGACATATAGGTAGCTGGTGCGGCAGACATACAGGTAGCTGGTGCGGCAGACATACAGGTAGCTGGTGCGGCAGACATACAGGTAGCTGGTGTGGCAGACATACAGGTAGCTGGTGTGGCAGACATACAGGTAGCTGGTGTGGCAGCTTTGTTTGTGGACTTTGTTAACATTAGTGATGGTATGACTGCAATGATCAACAACCTGTGCAGCGGAACAGTGCTGTTCCATTGATAACTTTTTTCCGGACTCGCTGATGCGCAGGACTTGCCAAGCCGTTGTTCAGCCACAGTGTTTGTCCGTTTTATCCAATACCTGTTTAATAGAAGTTCGTTATACAGTGAATACTGCGTTGGAACTGCTTCTGTCAGACGTTAGTTCGAGTACCACTCCATTTATTTATCTATCCATTGGCTGTAGTGTGTATGTGTATACTCACCTAGTTGTACTCACCTAGTTGTGGTTGCAGTGGTCGAGTCACAGCTCCTGGCCCCGCCTCTTCACTGGTCGCTACTAGGTCACTTTTCCTGCTCCATGAGTTTTTTTCATACCTCTTAAAGCTATGTATGGATCCTCCCTCCACTACATCTCTTCCCAGACTATTCCACTTCCGAGGTTTGTAGTCTCTGGCCCCCTAGACTCTACTCCGTCTGCGGTCTTCTTTGCCTTTCCCAAATCTTCATGACTTTGCACTTGGTGGGGTTGAACTCCAGGAGCCAAATTCTGGACCAGTCCTGCAGCCTGTCTAGATCCCTTTGTAGTTCTGCCTGGTCCTCGTCCGATTGATTTTTTTTCATTAGTTTCACATCATGGAAACTAAGTCACTCTGTCCGACTTTTTGGGTTATCCTAGGTTCTCTACACATATGCTGCTATGTATGATAATCTATGTAACTGTATATTGTGTATACCTGAATAAACTTACTTACTTACTTACTTAATCTGTAAATAGGGACACTTCTGAATCTATTCCTTCGATCACGTCGTTCACATATACTAGAAACACCACCGGTCCTTGGACTGACCCCTGTAGAACCCCGCTCGTCACAGGTGCCCACTCTGACATTTCGTCTCGTACCATGACTCGTTGATGTCTTCCCAACAGGTATTCCCTGATCCATTGCAGTGCCTTCAATGTTGTAACTGACTGGTCATCCAGCTTATGCACTAATCTCTTGTGTGGAACTGTGCCAAAGCCTTCTTACAGTCCAAGAAAATGCTACTCATTTAACACTTCAGATGCCATGTCTCCTCTGGGCACTAGCCCTGTAACTTACTTAAGCGTATTTACCTCATATTCTAGGGCCCGTATCATGGCTTCTGCGGCTTCAGCTTGTGACTCCCATATCTTCCTCTATGCCTCCATCCTCTTCTCCATTTTCTCAGAAAGCTTACCTAGTTTGCTCTCCCACTCTTGTTCCATCCTTTACATTGCTCTTCCATCCATTCTTCCTTACCAGGAACATCTTCCTCTGATCCCCTGAGCCTTCGACTTCTCCTTTGAGCATGTGTGCTGGTTGTGTGTGTGTGTGTGTGTGTGTGTGTGTGTGTGTGTGTGTGTGTGTGTGTGTGTGTGTGTGTGTGTGTGTGTGTGTGTGTGTGTGTGTGTGTGTGTGTGTGTGTGTGTGGGTGTGTGTGTGTGTGTGTGGTGTGTGTGTGTGTGTGTGTGTGTGTGTGTGTGTGTGTGTGTGTGTGTGTGTGTGTGTGTGTGTGTGTGGTGTGTGTGTGTGTGTGTGTGTGTGTGTGTGTGTGTGTGTGTGTGTGTGTGTGTGTGTGTGTGTGTGTGGGTGTGTGTGTGTGTGCTGGTTGTGTGTGTGTGTGTGTGTGTGTGTGTGTGGTTGTGTGTGGTGTGTGTGTGTGTGTGTGTGTGTGTGTGTGTGTGTGTGTGTGTGCTGGTGTGTGTGTGTGTGTGTGTGTGTGTGTGTGTGTGTGTGTGTGTGTGTGTGTGTGTGTGTGTTGTGTGTGTGTTGTGTGTGTGTGTGTGTGTGTGTGTGTGTGTGTGTGTGCTGGTGTGTGTGTGTGTGTGTGTGTGTGTGTGTGTGTGTGTGTGTGTGTGTGTGTGTGTGTGTGTGTGTGTGCTGGTTGTGTGTGTGTGTGTGTGTGTGTGTGTGCTGGTTGTGTGTGTGTGTGTGTGTGTGTGTGTGTGGTGTGTGTGTGTGTGTGTGTGTGGTTGTGGGGTGTGTGTGTGTGTGTGTGTGTGTGTGTGTGTGTGTGTGGTCTGGTTGTGTGTGTGTGTGTGTGTGTGTGTGTGTGTGTGCTGGTGTGTGTGTGTGTGTGTGTGTGTGTGTGTGTGTGTGTGGTTGTGTGTGTGTGTGTGTGTGTGTGTGTGTGTGCTGGTGTGTGTGTGTGTGTGTGTGTGTGTGTGTGTGCTGGTTGTGTGTGTGTTGTGTGTGTGTGTGTGTGTGTGTGTGCTGGTGTGTGTGTGTGTGTGTGTGTGTGTGTGTGTGTGTGTGTGTGTGTGTGCTGGTGTGTGTGTGTGTGTGTGTGTGTGTGTGTGTGTGTGTGGTTGTGTGTGTGTGTGTGTGTGTGTGTGTGTGTGTGTGTGCATGCTTGTGGGAAATGAGTTTGTGTGTATGTATATGTGTGTGTGTGTGCGAGAGAGGTAGGGAAAGAGTAGTAGAGAGAGAGGTGGATAGAAAGAGAGGGAGAGGTGGGGATAAAGAGGGGTATAGGAAGAAAGAGAGAGGTGGAGAGAAAGAGGGATAGAGGAAGAGAGAGCGAGAGAGAGAGAGAGAGAGAGAGAGAGAGAGAGAGAGAGAGAGAGAGAGAGAGAGAGAGAGAGAGAGAGAGAGGGAGACAGTGAGAGAGGGAGAGAGAGGGGGAGGAAGATAGAGGTAGAGAGGGAGGGTGGGTTTGAGTTTTATTGAGGGGTACTTAGGGAAGACCTGGGATACCTGGAGAGGGTTTCGGGGGTCAACGCCCCCGCGGCTCGGTCTGAGACCAGGCCTCATGGTGGATCATGGTCTGATCAACCAGGCTGTTACTGCCGGCCGCACGCAAGCTGACGTACGAACCACAGCCCAGTTGGTCAGGTACTGACTTTAGGTGCCTGTTCAGTGCCTTCTTGAAGACAGCCAGGGGTCTATTGGTAATCCCCCTAATGTATGCTGGGAGGGAGTTGAACAGTCTTGGGCCCCGGACACTTATAGTGTTGTTTCTCAGTGTACTCGTGGCGCCCCTGCTTTTCATCGGGGAAATGTTGCATCTCCTGCAGAGTCTTTTGCTTTCATAGGGATAGGGATAGAGAGTGGAGTGTGTGTGTGTATGTGTGTGTAAGTGTATGTATATTAGGGGTTTGTGATGCTGCTAATGGTTAGTAGGCTGTGTTTATTAAGGTTGCTAATTGTTAGTAGGCTGTGTGTGCATGTGTGCGTGTGTGCATGTGTGTGTGTGTGCATGTGTGTGTGTGTGCATGTGTGGGTACTCACCTAATTGTACTCACCTAATTGTGGTTGCAGGGGTCGAGATTCAGCTCCTGGCTGCTTGTGTATGTGTATGTTCACACTGTGTGTGTTAAATTACTGTCAGTTCCAAAAACCTTCTTGTCTTGCTCTTACACTTATTTAGCAGCTATGTTAGTGTATATGTGTGTGTGACCTTAGCGCCAGTGTGCGCTAAGGTGTGTGTTGACCTAGTATGTGGTACCACCACCACTTCCCTTCCCACCTTCTCTTCCTTACTAAATGTTAAGTGCTCTATGTATGATATTCAGCTCTCCAGAGTAGGGTTTATGACACCCAGCTACCAGTGATGCAGGAACATATGCCAATCTCACATGCAACCACAAAAAGGTTATTTGCAAGTTACGTCTGGCAGAGGTGTAGTCTGGGACACTGGCTCACACACACACACTCACATACATACATACAACAGGCCTAGTGTCAAATCGACATGTGCCTAGGACAAAATGGTAACTAACTGGCTCAGTTGCGGCAGCATGAAGATTCTCGTTGTGGCGGCCCTGCTTTCCCTCGTTGTGGCGGCCCTTCTGGCCCCCTGCTTCCCCTCGTTGTGGCGGCCCTTCTGGCCCCCTGCTTCCCCTCGTTGTGGCGGCCCTTCTGGCCCCCTGCTTCCCCTCGTTGTGGCGGCCCTTCTGGCCCCCTGCTTCCCCTCGTTGTGGCGGCCCTTCTGGCCCCCTGCTTCCCCTCGTTGTGGCGGCCCTTCTGGCCCCCTGCTTCCCCTTCCTTTCTTCTTCTCTGTATTTGTTATATTCACATTAACAGTGCTTCAAATTCCACTCTAGGATTTCATTATGGTGTCAGATGAACAATTGAAACTCTTATTGAACAAACTCGTTCCAGGAAAAACACCAGAGTCCCGAGAATATTGGATGTTTCCCTCTGATTATATTCTTTTCTTTCTCCTAACTCTATGATTGTTTTATTATTCACTAACTCATCTAACCTTATCTCTCTGCTTGGGTCACACTTATTCTGGTTGAATTTGCTGATAGCTGATATAGGCTTGTGGCAGCACCACCTACACCCACTCTAGGCCTTCAGCGTCTCTCTCCTGGCACTGATTCCTCTTTCAAATTGTTTTATGTAAATTGTAGCCTTTCTCTCCCTTTTCTGATTGTGGCAGCTCGTACACCACTGCTCGGGTTGTTCACTGACACTGACAACTTTCGGTGATCCCTGTAATGACCTTGGTAGGTCAAAAAAACACTAAAAAATCACGAGAGCTATACTATAATGCTGTTACTCCCGCAGTGTGTGTGTGTGTGTAGGTGTAGTCACCTAGTTGTACTCACCTAGTAAAGATTGAAGGGGTCGATTCACAGCTCCTGGCCCCTCCTCTTCACTGGTCGCTACTAGGTTACTCCTCCTGCTATGTATGGATCCTGCCACCACTACTTCACTTGCCAGACAATTCCACTTCCTGACAACTCTGTGACTGAAGAAATACTTCCTAACATCCCTGTGATTCATCTGAGTCTTCAACTTCCAATTATGACCCCTTGTTGATGTGTCCCATCTCTGGAACATCCTGTCTGTGTCCACATTGTCGATTCCTCTCAGTATTTTATGTCAGTATCATATTCCCTTAACGTCTCCTCGTAGAACATACCACTTAGCTCCGGGACTAGTCTTGTTGCAAAGTTTTGCACTTTCTCTAGTTTCCTTACATGTTTGGCTAGGTGTGGGTTCCAAACTAGTGCTGCATACTCCAATATAGGCCTGACGTACACGGTGTACAGGGTCATGAACGATTCCTTATTAATACGTTGGAATGCTGTTCTTGGGTTTGCTAGGCGCCTGTATGCTGCAGCAGTTATTTGGTTGATGTGCGCCTCAGGAGATGTGCCTGGTGTTATACTTACCTAGACTGTACTTCATCTGCGGTCTCCTTTGCCCTTCCCCAATCTTCATGACTTTGCACTTGATGGGGCCGAACTCCAGGAGCCAGTTGCTGGACCAGGCAGCAGCCTCTCCAGATCCCTTTGTAGTTCTGCCTGGTCCTCGTCCGATTGAATTCTTCTCGTCAACTTCACATCATCTGCAAACAAGGACACCTCTGAGTCTATTCCTTCCGTCATGTGTGTGTGTGAGTGTGTGTGTTACTCTCATCAACTAGCTTTTCCTTAAGTTCATTTTTAATTTCCTTAGTGTTTGGAAGGGTATGTAAAAGAAGGAAATTTAAAGTGAACATATAGAGCTAATATGGATGAATTGAATATGTTCAGATATTTAGGAATGGTCTTGAGGGGGATGACATATGAGAGGCGAGATGAACCATATAACTGATGAGAGGAGAAGGTTAGAGGTGCATTGAGGCATCTCTGCAGACAAACAACGTTATGAATCATGTTATAGTGGTACCAACTCTCTTATATGAGTGTGAAGCATGTGATGTGAATGATGCAGCCAGGAGTAGACTGGATGCACTGGAGATGTCATGTTTAAGGGCAGTGTGTGGTGTCAATATTATGCTGAGAATTCGTAGTTTGGATATTTGATGGAGGTGCGGGGTTGCTAAAAGAATTATTCAGAAGGCTGAGGATTGATTGTTGATGTGGTTTCGACATTTAGATAGGATGGAGCAAAATAGGATAATTTCAAGGATTTATAAATTGTGGAGGGAAGGGGGGTAAGGATCCTCCCATGTAAGGTTAGAGGGAGGGGGTAAAAGGAGGTTTTATATGAGAGGGGCTTAGATATCCAAGAGACGTATGTGAGAGTTAGACAGAAGTGAGTAAAGGCAGGTATTGATGACTTGTCGTGCTGCTGGATAGTCGAACTTGAGTTCAGGAGGTGGGAAGTACAGTGCCTCCACAGTGGCTAAACACTACCTGAGATGTGGTAGTGTTTAGCTAGGATAAGTGTGATGTTTTTCACTGCCACCTGAGATGTGGCAGTGTTAAGGTAGGATAACAGTGTGATGTTTTTCACTGCCACCTGAGATGTGGCAGTGTTAAGGTAGGATAACAGTGTGATGTTTTTCACTGCCACCTGAGATGTGGCAGTGTTAAGGTAGGATAACAGTGTGATGTTTTTCACTGCACCTGAGATGTGGCAGTGTTAAGGTAGGATAACAGTTTGATGTTTTTCACTGCCACCTGAGATGTGGCAGTGTTAAGGTAGGATAACAGTTTGATGTTTTTCACTGCCACCTGAGATGTGGCAGTGTTAAGCTAGGATAACAGTGTGATGTGGAATAACATTTTATTTGTGTCCGTGTGTGTGTTCCAGGACGCTCGCCCCTCCGATACTGGCAACTACTCTTGTGCTCCTTCCAACACTGCTGCCACCACCCTCAGAGTGCACGTACTCAATGGTAAGTGCCAAGGAGTGCCTCGAGTAGAGCTGTAGGCTTCTAGTACTTAATGGTAAGTGTCAGAGAGTGACTCGGACATGGTGAGTGAAAAATGGGTATCTTGAACCCTTTGGGAAAAAGATTTTGGTTCTAAACTAAAATATGGAAAAACCTCTTTTATTTATTACGAACACAAAGACTGATTGGTTAATTGGGTTTAAAGCCTATCTAATAAACGAAGGTCATTAAGACTGCATGCCAGCTGTACACTACTATCCAAGAATATTTAATACCTAAAATAGGAACTAAAGTATATTCTTAGTGCATGAACATTGAAAGTTCCAGGACCCAGCCTTTGGGAAGGTTGCACAACTTCGTTTTATTAGTCTCTTGAAAATCACCAGTACATATTAAGATCACTTTTTTTATAATATATTAATTACTTTTATGTGGAAAATACTCTAAATGCATTTTTTATTCCCAGGAGAGACGCCGGCAGCAATGCAGACTAATGGGTCTCCGGGTAAGCAGGAGCCAGCCTTCAGTTTCCTGTTTTCCTGACTGCAGGTGTTGCTGACACTCTCACTTCTGACGCAGGTAATTGAGCAACTACTCTCACCGGGAGCTCTGAGGTACAGTGGTACCTGAGTGATGGACGTGCAAGTCTCCTTCAGCGAGAAGTAACGTTGTCAAGGACATCCGCTGCCTCCTTCTGAAGCTAAATATACTTGTGTGGCAATACTGTTTCTGCCACCTGGAAAGTGCCTTAAGTGTAGTGTCCATACTCACACTTGCCCTGTGTTTCATCAGAGATAGACTGGTGTGTGTTCTAGCAGTCTGGATCACTGCTTATATGGAGCCTCCTTTCTCATGTTATTTGTGCTCCCATAGTGGGAGACTGGTGTAAAGCGTGTGTCCCCACAGTGTGAATCATAGCATACATAGGGCTTTTATTCTCACGTTTACTGTGCTAACCCTGTGAAAGACTGTTGTAAAGTGTGTTTCATCAATCTGGTTCACTACTTACATGGAGCGTTAATTCTCACATTTGCTGTGCTCACTCTGAGAGAGACTGTGTTAAGTGTGTCCCTGCAGACTGGTCATGTCTGCTAAATGTCCACTACCATTTTAATATTTTCTATTCATGTGCACCCACACTTCTTCTCTTTCACTCTTTAATATCCTTGCATAGCTCGTACACACAAACACACGCACACACACACACACACACACACACACACACACACACACACCCCCGGTGGCCTAGTGGGTAAAGCTCTTGCTTCACGCACGGAGGGGCCGGGTTCAATTCCCGGTGGGGCAGAAACATTTCGAAGTGTTTCCTTACATACACATACACACACACATATATATACAACAGGCCTAGTGTCTAATTGACATGTGCCTAGGACAAAATGGTAACACACACACACACACACACACACACACACACACACTGAGATGAATCGACAAGGTGGACAGAGACAGGATATTCCAGAGATGGGACACACCTACAAGGGGCCACAGTTGGAAGTTGAAGACTCAGATGAATCACAGGGATGTTAGGAAATATTTTTTCAGTCACAGAGTTGTCAGGAAGTGGAATAGTCTGGGAAGTGATGTAGTAGAGGCAGGATCCGTACATACATTTAAGAAGAGGTATGATAAAGATCATGGAGCAGGAAGAGTGACCTAGTAGCGGCCAGTGAAGAGGCGGGGCCAGGAGCTATGACTCGACCCCTGCAACCACAAAAACAAATAGGTGAGTACACACACACATGCATGCACTCCTCTCGAGGCAGCTGGAAAATGCCAAACTGGAGTAACACTATAAAACATGAGCTGGAGGTGTTATTGTGGTGGATGACATCATTTGGGAGAGATAACAGATGACCTGAAGAACCAACTAAGAGAGGAGTTGGAAGGGAAAAGAGGAAGCAGCACCAAAGCAAAGGATGAGGTTGCAGAATGTTAAGATGGTAACAGTGGGAGAGGAAAGAGCCCTAAAGCTGGAATAGGAAATATAATGGATGAAGGAGACTATGAAGGCAGGAAAACCCTGAGGTATGAGTTTGAAGGGAAGTTCGACACTCTTTAGTTGGAAACTTTGATTATATACGACGAAGCAGAAGTGATAAGACTACTACAAGAGTTGGATGTAACAAAAGCAGTGAGATCAGGTAACATATCCCCATAGGTGCTGAGTTCAGAAGGGACAGAACAATTAGTGGACCAGTAGCAAAGGTATTCAACTACAGTCTCCCCAAGAAGGAAAACTAACAGAAAACTAAAAAAATATTTCCCATGTGGATCATATTTATCAAAAGGGTTGAAGAGATAAGAGGCGATAATTATAGACCAACATCTGTAATATGTATACTATCAAAAATTCTGGAGAAGATAGTAAGGATATTGTGGAGCTTTAATGACGATTCTTCACAAAAATACAGCATGAATTTAGGGTTGGAAAATTCCTGTTTTACGAATTTACTGGTATCCTACGTAAGAGTCACGGTAATAAAACAAAACACAAGGTTGGGTGGATTGCATTTTCATGGACTGTAAAAAAGCATTTGAAACAGTACCACACGAGAGATTAGACCAGAAATTAGAAGAACATGCAGTGGATCAAAGAGTAATTAAGTGACAGAAGGTAGAGAGTAACAGTAAGGGATGAGACATCGGAATGAGAAAGTAATGAGTGGGGTCCCGCAAGGATCAGTGTTAGGATCTCTACTGTTCCTTATATGAATGACCAACAAGAGGGGATTGAGACTTACATATCACTGTTTGCTGAAGCTATGAAACGAATGACAAAAATAAGAAGAGCAGATGAAACTGACAAACTCCAGAAAACCTCAACAGATTGTAGATGTGACTTTTCGAGTTCAACCCAAGCAGACGCTAAATCCTACGTTTTGTAGAAGGAAGAGCAGAGTGGAAACAAAGCACAGAAGGAGAAGAGGCTCTGAAAGAAAATATAACATCAAACTTACAACTGGAAAAACACAAACCGTACATTAGCAGATGCATGTTCAAGATTAGCAAACCTGAGAATACCATTGAGGAAGTTGACTAAAGAATCCTTCAGAAGCTTATACATATATTAGGTCACTCACCCACCGACAAACACGCACACTCACCCAAGGACACACACGCACACTCACCCACCGACACACACGCACACTCACCCACCGACACACACGCACACTCACCCACCGACACACACACTCACCCACCGACAAACACACACACTCACCCACCGACACACACGCACACTCACCCAAGGACACACACGCACACTCACCCACCGACACACACACACTCACCCAAGGACACACACGCACACTCACCCACCGACACACACGCACACTCACCCACCGACACACACGCACACTCACCCACCGACACACACGCACTCACCCACCGACACACACACACTCACCCACCGACACACACGCACACTCACCCACCGACACACACACACACTCACCCACCGACACACACACACACTCACCCACCGACACACACGCACACTCACCCAAGGACACACACGCACACTCACCCACCGACACCACGCACACTCACCCAAGGACACACACGCACACTCACCCACCGACACACACACCACCACCTCACCCACCACACCACACACACACACTCACCCACCACACCACGCACACTCACCGGCACACACGCACACTCACCCACCGACACACACACTCACCCAAGGACACACACGCACACTCACCCACCGACACACACGCACACTCACCCACCGACACACACACACTCACCCACCGACACACACGCACACTCACCCAAGGACACACACGCACACTCACCCACCGACACCCACGCACACTCACCCAAGGACACACACGCACACTCACCCACCGACACACACGCACACTCAC
>WNWK01049148.1:0-13304 GCA_009830355.1 Cherax destructor | reverse complement strand
AAACCATGTTTCAGTTATTGCAAAAACATCAATATTACCTGTTTGAATTACTCTCAACTCGTCCATCTTATTCCTAGCACTACGACTATTGGTGTAATATACACTTAAAGACCCTCCTTTCTCTTTACTCTTCCTGCTCATTTCTGTTTTTCCCTTATACCTATTACTGTCCTTGTCACCTAGTGCCACTGGCTTTCCAATATCCACCTTATTCTGCCTATTACTAGTTCCCTAGAATTTATAACATTACTACACTGGAACTTCACTGTTTTCCCCATTTGGGGGAATTTTTATCAAAAGTTTTTTTAATGTATCAAGATTTTTAAATACAACTTTGATATTAAAATTCTTAAGAAAGGAAGGCATATCAACCAAGTTTTCATGGTAAGGGAGAACCAACATATTTTTGGTTGAATAGGGTTGGTTGTCCCTTTTTGGATTGTAAAAAGTATTGCATTTATTTTATCTGCTTTAGTAAGGCGCAATTTTTTATTATTCAAACGTGAATCATAAGACTTAAAAAAATCTTTGAGGGCAATTGGGAATATTTTGTTTCATCAGAGGATTTTTCTAAATTACAAAAGGCTTTTGCAATTTCAAAATTATTAAGTTTTTTTGAAGTTGCAAAACTTAAACCGAAACCAAGAGCAGCAGTTGTATTTTTATCTAATATTTCATCTGATAAGTTAATTACAAAATTGTTATTAGTGTGCTTTGTCCAATCACTATTTTCAATTAAATTTTCTAATTTTCTTTGTAGTTTGTTTTTGAGATTATTACAAATTCTTCTGAGTTTATTATAGCAATGATCCAACATACTATGTTGCCATTCTGATGGAATAGCTTGATAAAAGGAGTATTTTTTGTTTCTCAATATTTTTGGTATGGGTTATGGGGGGAAAACAGTGAAGTCCCAGTGTAGTAAAATTATAAGTTCTAGGAGAAGTAGTAATAGGCAGAATAAGGTGGATACTGGAAAGCCAGTGGCACTAGATGACAAGGACAGTAAAAGGTATAGTGAAAAAACAGAAATGAGCAGGAAGAGTAAAGAGAAAGGAGGGTCTTTAAGTGTATATTACACCAATTGTCGTAGTGCTAGGAATAAGATGGACGAGTTGAGATTAGTTGCAAGTACGGGTAATATTGATGTTTTTGCAATAACTGAGACATGGTTTAATATGAAAAATCGGGACATGCCTGCCGAATGTCACATTCAGGGTTTTAAATTGTTCCAAGTAGACAGAAGTATCGGGAAGGGGGGTGGGGTGGCACTCTATGTTCGTGATCATTTAAATTGTTGCATAAAAACGGGTATAAAGTCTGAAATAACACATGCAGAGTCTGAATAGAATTTTCAGAGGGGTGTGAAAAATTGATTTTAGGCGTGATTTACCGTCCTCCAAACTTAGATAGGAAACAAGGGAGACTACTTTGGGAGGAAATTGTTAAGGCCACAATGCACGATAATGTAGTAATTCTAGGGGACTTTAACTTTAGTCAGATTAATTGGAATTTCTTGACAGGGAATTTAGAATCTAACGACTTTTTAGAAGTAGTTCAGGATTGCTTTTTGAAGCAGTTTGTGACAGAACCTACAAGGGGAAATAACCTACTTGACTTGGTTTTGGCAAGCAAGGAAACCCTTGTTAATAATTTAGAAATTACAGAAGAACTCGGCTCAAGCGACCACAAGTCAATTACCTTCAGCATTGAATGGGTGTATGATAGGAGGGATAATTCAGTAACGGTCCCAGATTTTCGTTTAGCAGATTATAATGGACTTAGAGAACACTTATCAACTGTGGACTGGGGTAACGAAGAGAGGTATCAATATGACAGTTTTCTTAACACTATACAGGCTGCCCAAAGAACATTTATCCCGTATAAATAAATTAGATCAAGTAGAAATGACCCAAAATGGATGAATAATAGGCTCAAGTATCTTTTAGGGCAGAAGAAAGGAATTTATAGGCGCATAAAAAGAGGTGAGGGTCATCTTACAAATCAGTATACTGACATTAAGAGGGACGTTAAAAGGGGATAAGAAAAGCTAAACGGGACTATGAAATTAAAGTTGCTAGGGATTCAAAAACTAACCCAAAAGTTTTTCCAGGTTTATAGAACAAAAGTTAGGGATAAGATAGGTCCCTTAAAAATAACTCTGGGCATCTTACTGACAAGGAGAATGATATGTGCTCTATTTTTAATAATTATTTTCTCTCGGTTTTCACACAGGAAGACACTAATAATATCCCAGTAATTAATTTTTACAGAGGCCCAGAAGAAGATAAATTATGTAATATCACAGTCACTAGCGAAATGGTTATGAAACAACTAGACCGACTGAAACAAAATAAATCGCCGGGTCCTGATGAGCTTTTTGCAAGGGTTCTTAAGGAATGCAAAATGGAACTCTGTGAACCATTATGTAATTCCTATTTTTAAAGCAGGGGACAAGTCACTACCGTCAAATTACCGCCCAATAAGCCTTACCTCAATTGTAGGCAAATTACTAGAGTTAATTAAAGCTGATATTATTAGAAGCCATCTAGATAACCATAATTTGATTAATGATACTCAACATGGATTCACGAGGGGCCATTCCTGCCTATCTAATTTATTAACCTTCTTCAGTAAAGCTTTTGAGGCTGTTGATCACGATAAAGAATTCGATATTGTTTATTTAGACTTTAGTAAATAAAGCTTTTGACAGAGTATCTCACCAGAGACTGTTAAAGAAAGTGGTAGCTCATTGCATTGGGGGGAAATTGCTGTCATGGATCGAGTCATGGCTCACCAATAGGAAGCAGAGAGTGTGCATAAATGGGGTTAAATCCGAATGGGGACTTGTAACAAGTGGTGTTCCACAGGGATCAGTCTTAGGCCTGTTGTTATTTATAATATATATCAATGACCTTGACGAGGGAATTACTAGTGATATGAGCAAATTCGCCGACGACATGAAGATAGGTAGGATAATTGATTCAAATATAGATGTCATAGAAGTTCAGGAAGATTTAGACAAACTTAATTCGTGGTCAGAAAAGTGGCAGATGCAGTTCAATGTAGATAAATGCAAGGTTCTGAAGCTCGGGAGTGTCCATAAACCAAGCACTTATAAGTTAAATAACGTAGAACTTAGCCATACAGATTGCGAGAAGGATTTAGGGGTGATGGTAAGCAGCAACCTTAAACCAAGACAGCAATGCCTAAGCGTACATAATAAGGCACATAGATTACTGGGATTTATATCAAGAAGTGTTAGCAACAGAAGTCCAGAGGTTATATTACAGCTTTATACATCATTAGTAAGGCCTCACCTAGATTATGCAGCTCAGTTCTGGTCTCCATATTACAGAATGAACATAAATTCGTTAGAAAACATTCAGCGTAGAATGACTAAATTAATACATAGCATTAGAAATCTTCCTTACGAAGAAAGATTGAAGACCCTTAAATTACATTCACTTGTAAGACGTAGAATGAGGGGAGACATGATCGAGGTATACAAGTGGAAAATGGGTATTAACAAAGGGGATATAAATAAGGTCTTGAGGATATCTCTCCAAGAGAGAACCCGCAATAATGGATTCAAGTTGGATAAGTTTAGATTTAGAAAGGATATAGGAAAGTATTGGTTTGGAAATAGGGTAGTTGATGAGTGGAACAGTCTGCCTAGTAGGGTTATTGGGTAGTTTCAAATTTAGGTTGGATAAATTCATGAGTGAGAGGGGTTGGATGAGTGAGACTTGCACATGAGTGGATAGAATTGTCAAAGCTTATTTCTTGGGTAGCATTGTAAATTGGGTAGAATTGAAAATTAGGTTGGGCAATTATTCTATTAGTGGGATGGATTGTATGGGTATGGGCCAACAGGCCTGCTGCAGTGTTCCTCCTTTCTTATGTTTTTATATTCTTTTTATGCACCTATAAATTCCTTTCTTCTGCCCTAAAAGATATTTGAGCCTATTATTCATATATTTTGGGTCATTTCTACTTTATCTAATTTCTTTATATGGGATAAATGTTCTTTGGGCAGCCTGTATAGTGTTCAGAAAACTGTCATATTGATAGCTCTCTTCGTTACCCCAGTCCACAGATAATATGTGTTCTCTAATCCTATTGTAATCTGCTAAGCGAAAATCTGGGACCGTTACTTAGTTATCCCTACTATCATACATCCATTCAATGCTAAAGGTAAATGAATTGTGGTCACTTGTGTCGAGTTCCTCTGTAGTTTCTAAATTAATAACAAGGGTTTCCTTGTTTGCCAGAACCAAGTCAAGTAGGTTATTTCCCCTTGTAGGTTCTGTCACAAACTGCTTCAAAAAACAATCCTGAACTACTTCTAAAAAGTCGTTAGATTCTAAATTCCCTGTCAAGAAATTCCAATCAATTTGACTAAAGTTAAAGTTCCCTAGAATTACTACGTTATCGTGTCTTGTGGCCTTAACAATTTCCTCCCAAAGTAGTCTCCCTTGTTCCCTATCTAAGTTTGGAAGACGATATATCACGCCTAAAGTCAATTTTTCACACCCCTCTGAAAATTCTATCCAGACAGACTCTGTATGTATTATTTCAGACTTTATACCCGTTTTTATGCAACAATTTAAATGATCA
Source organism: Cherax destructor (assembly GCA_009830355.1). NCBI lineage: Eukaryota > Metazoa > Arthropoda > Malacostraca > Decapoda > Parastacidae > Cherax > Cherax destructor. The sequence goes on along the minus strand of WNWK01049148.1, from coordinate 8,684 downwards.
TGGACATAAAGTGCCACCCCACCCCTCTTCCCGATAATTCTGTCTACTTGGAACAATTTAAAACCCTGGATGTGACATTCAGCAGGCATGTCCCGATTTTTCATATTAAACCATGTGTCAGTTATAGCAAAAACATCAATATTACCCACACTTGCAATTAATCTCAACTCGTCCATCTTATTCCTATCACTATGACTATTGGTGTAATATACATTTAAAGACCCTCCTTTCTCTTTACCCTTCCTGCTCATTTCTGTAGTACCTGGTCAGCTCTCACAGCGAGAGGGTGTTGCTGAGCAGTCCTTGGTGGTCGATTGTGGAACTTATGTTGTTTTCCACAAAATGGCGGAGAGGAGTAAACGCCGGGTGAATACCATATGCATTGAGTTGTTGAAAAAAGCCATATATCCTAACAATGCAGATGTGCTCTTACCAGCCATTATTCGAGACACATACAGGATTCTTCATGATGAAATATATGGCATATCTTTGAATGGGGCCACAAGAATCTTTGTGAAGATGTTAACTACTAGTGTTTACGATCGTGTGGTGGAGCGGTATCAAGAGCGCCGGTATGAGGTCAACCCTGCAGTAGATGTGAGTATGAAGGATGTGTCAAGCTACTATTCCTGGATAAAAATTCGTAATGTCCCATTCGAGGCTGGAATGCAGGACATCAGGGACACCTTTGAACAGTATGGCGTAATACATGAGGCTACTGTTGGACGATGGAGACAGGGACTTTATACTGGTTTCCCTGAGGGTTCTTTTATGTTAAAGATGACCCTGAGGAGACAAATACCGTCCTACGTAGTTATGGAAGATTTCCACACACAGGTGTACGTCACCTATGCTGGACAGCTGTGTACGTGTCATATCTGTGGATCAGTGGGTCACATGGCAATGGATTGTGACTGCAGGAAGATTCATCAGCCATATCGACAACCTGACAATGAAACTAAGGTTGATGATGTGGTGACGAGTCAAGAGGACGTGGGCGTGGTAACATCAGCAAAGTGGAGTGACATCATGTTCGTTGAGGAGGAGCGTGTATATACTATACCGCTGGCTGTGGAGAGTCACGATTCTGAGGGAGGACTGGAGTCAACAAGGGCTGCTGTGTTGTATATGGGTCTAGATGCACCAATCCTGGAGGATCTTCAGAAGCTGTTGGACAGCCCTTTGGATATAGGATCCTTACAAGCAGAAGACTTGGCAGGTGATGTAGAGTCTGGGGAGGTTGTGGAGAGTATTGTAGGGCAGTGTGTGGGGAAAGAGGTAGAGAGGTCTCCTGTATCAGTGCAGATGGTGGATGTAGAGGTGCATCATCATAAAGGGAGGCGTCTGAGAGCTCTAGGAAGAGGCCGAGTGGATCGGAAGGGGACTATATCCTTACGCCTGCTCAGAGGCCTAAGAAGACTTGGGTTGAGGTGGCAAGGGGTGCCAAGGGAGGGGGGTAAAGAGAAGGGAAGAGGGGCAGGAGCGTAAAAGGTATGCTGACTTGGATGGTGATAGAAATGGAGATAGAATGGGGAAAGTAGGTGTTGTAAAGGCAAGTGTACAGAAACTGCAGAGGCACAGAGGAAAGCCACCTATGCAACCTTCAGGTGTCTTACTATGAATACAAAAGGTCTCAAGTCTGAGGTCAAGCGAAGATGGGTTGAGGTCACTTTCAAGCATTTAAATATTGATTTATGTTTTATACAAGAGCCTAATTTCCAGTTGGGGTGTGAATTACGATTGAATGGGTTTAAGATGTATGCATTGAGCTCGGACAGATTCAAGGGTCGGGTGGCTGTAGGTGTTCGAGAGTCCAGCCCTTTCCGTCTATTGACCTGGGAGGAGGGGGGTGGGGGTAGGGTGGTAAGAGTAGAAGGTATTGGGGTGAAAACAAGGTGTGCTTTATAGGTGTTTATCTGCCGGCAGTTAATTGTAGGAAAACGAAAGAGGATTTTGTTCATGAGGACCTAGTTTTCCATCTGCGAGGTTTACCTTTAATAACTGTTATTGGTGGCGATTGGAATTGCGTGATAAGGAGAAAGGATGTTGAGCCAAGGGGTGTGGGATGTGAACTGGGGGTTTTGCGGGATGTTTTAAGGGTAGTGGGTGTGGTGGATGTGGTGCAGGGTGATGGCTATCAGGTTGAGCACACATTCGTGAGAAGGGGTTATGAGGCACGTTTAGACAGAATATACATATCCAAGGTTATAAATGTGGTGAAAGTGCAGAGTGTGGATGTAGGTTTTTCAGGTCATAGGGGAGTGCTTGTTGAGTTAGAATGGCAGGGTGTTGTGAAAATTTTTCTAGTTATTGGAAGATGAATGTGAGGTTGTTGCGACCTAATGACAGTTGTGAACATTTTGCTGAATGGTGGGATGTAAAGTGGCAGGAGGGGAAGAGGGTTGAGGATATCATTGAATGGTGGTATAGTCAGGCGAAGTGGGGAATCAGGGAATATTATGGGAGGGAGGCGAGAAGGGAGACACAGTACAGGCATGGATTGCAACGTTACTTGGAGGGCCAGTTGAAATATTACAATGAAATAGGAGCGAGAAGGCATCTGGATGAGGTGGTGGGCTTGAGGGAACGTTTGAAAGAAGTGCAAAATGAAAGGTTTGATGCAATCAGGGTAAGAGGTGGGATAGAGGATGTGTTATGGGGTAACCGCCTGTTGATCACGGTTCTCCGTAGATTCCAGCGGTGAAGGAAGGACATGACTATCTTGTCGTTGTGCGTAAATGATGAGATTGGAGGTTATGAAAAGGGGCAAGTCCTCCGATCAACGGAAAGTATGAGTGTTTATGCTGATAAGTGGTTTGGGTGGTACTTAGTGGAGAGGGAGGGGAATGAGTGGGCGAGGCAGGTTGTCTTAGAGAGTATAATTCCTAGGATAAGTGAGGATGATAAAGAAGGAATGGATGAGGTGATAAATGAGGAAGAGGTGTGGGCAGGGATTCAAGGGATGTAGGTTGGTAAGGCGCCTGGTATAGATGGTATACCAAGTGATTTTTACATTTGCAATTGTAATGCATTAAGAGACTGTTTGATGGCTCTGTTTAATAAAATGAAAGAGGTATGCATCATGGGGGGGTTCAGCATATAGGAGTAGTGGTACTGGTGCCGAAGCGTGATGGAGCATCATCTATAACTGATTATCGAGCCATATCCCTTTTAAATGCGGATTATAAGATTTTGCGTGCATTTTGGCGAATAGAATTAAAAAGGGTACTGGGGAATGTCATAGCGGAGGGACAATGTGGTATACCGGGCAGGAGTATGCGAATGGGACATTGTAAGATTAGGGATTTCATTGAGAATAGGCGGGGAGGAGGAGTATTAGGTGTGGATTGGGAAAAAGCGTATGACAGTGTTGACAGAGGTATGTTGTTGCATGTAATGGATAGGCAAGGGTTCAGTGAAGGAATAATTAGTTGGGTGGCAACTTTGTATAGGGAAGCAAGTGTGCGAGTGCAGGTTAATGGGAGGGTAGGGAAAGAGGTGAGAATGGGAAGGGGTTTGCAACAGGGTTGTCCTTTATCGCAAATCCTTTTCGCGTGCATGCAGGATCCGTTTTATAGGTAAATACAGGAGGGCATCGGGGAGGGAGTGAGGGACTATGGTAGTGAAACGGGTATTGTAGGTTACGTTGATGATACGACTATTCTAGTTGGTACGAAGATGGGGCTGAGTAATGTAGGTAAGATCATTAGTGTGTTTAGTAGGGCGACTGGTTTAGGGGTAAATAGAGCAAAGTCAAAGTTGTTGGAAGTAGGATCATGGGTAGGAGGGGCGTTGGAGTCTAAGTATGGATGGTCGGTCGTGGATAGGTTGAAAGTTTGTGGAGTGGTGTATTGTATTAACACACAACGAGCGAGAGAAATCAACACTGAGGCTGTAGTTAAGGCGGCATTGGGGAGAATGAGTGGATGGAAACTGGGGGATGTAACGTTTTAATTTATAGCAAATTGTGGCATATAGCAGCTGTATATCCCCTGGTTGAGAGGGATGTGATCTTGTTACAAACAAGGGCAATTAGATATATATGGGGCTATAGTAGACACTGGCTGAACAAGGAGGTTGTGATGAAACCTGTGCTTGAAGGGGGAATGGGTTTAATAAATTTGGAGTGTATGTTACAAGGGATATACGTGAAGCATAGGTTCTTGGGAGAGGCGGGGGTATGGGGTAGGCGAGTGGGTCAAGTGATGAGAGAGGTACGCAGATGGTGGAGTGGGAGAGCCTTGTGGAGGTGTGAAGATATGTTACGGAATCTATTGGCAGTTAGGGATCCTAGCTGGGTAAAGGTAGGGCGTCTAGTTAGGGTGGGGGGGTGTTGTGGGAATGGAGACAGTGTTAGGCGAAATGGTATTCCCTATGTACGATTGGAGGAGTGTATGGATAGGTTTGGTTAGGTTGAAGTTGCCTTCTAGGGAACGAGTGACGGTATATTGTTTCCTACATGGGGTTCTGGCGTCTAAAGCTGTTTTGTGTACTATGGGGTTAGTGAGGGAGCGGATATGTGTATGGTGTGGGGGTTTTGATACAGCATATCATGCAATATATTTTTTTGGAGGAGTTAGGTCAAGTGAGGTTGTGGTTCAGTAGGGTGCTTAGGTGGGTTGGGGGTGGGGGTGTATCAACGATGAGGGTTTTAAGTTTAGATATTGGGGTGTTGGTAGCAATGTACATAGAGCGATCATGTATTTGGGGGCAGATTATATACATATTTCTTGGAGTATGAGGGAGATACAAGGTGATGTTAGAATCAAGGCTCTGGCAGTGCGGTTTTACCGCACAGGTTGTAGGAATAGAGAGTTGTATGGCAGGGAATGGGTGAAGGATTTTCCGGATACGTATCGTACTATGACGGTGGAGAAGTTGTTGAGTTATAGGTAACGTTGGATCGAAAGGGCTGGATACGGGGTGGGGAGTAGGGTGAGATAGATGTGAGATCTTGTGTAGGTGGCAGTAGTGTGAGCATAGTGATTCTGGTATGATTTGCTGGGGTGTGAATTAATGTCGGGGGGCGAGGTTTAAGGAGACGGATAACTTTTTAGAATCTCTAATGACGGTGAAATGGAATGTAAGTGTAATGTCTGCAATAATGATGCTTTGTTGCATGGAAGTAGGTGGGAAGGAAGGTGATAACGTAAGGGGAAGAGTGTAGGTGGGTTTCCTCTGTGAGCAGCTGTTGTGTCGTGGATAAGAAAAGATAATCATTCGACTGTTTGTTGTTTGTTTGACAAGTGCTATAGGCTTTAGACGATGGCTTAACATCGTCAGTTAATTCAAATCTAATTATGTTAATTATCAATAAGATAAATAAAGGTGGTGTTAGGTTTTGTGGTATTACTATGTATTGCATTATGATCATATAATGTTCATTGGCGAGCAGATTTGGTTATGAGGCTAAGACAATCTTGTTGTAATATTTTTATCAATAATGTAAAAATTTGTGTAATAAATGTCATGCTTTATTATATGTTGTAATTAAAAAGGTACAATTACCTACAGTTGGTGAGGTGTGGTGGAGGTTCCTTTTTAAGTAATACATATATGATTGGTAGAGGTTGAGGATATAAAGCATAATTGTTTTGTGCAGTCATAACAGAAAGCATCATGGAGTTTTAAATTAACATAAGCGTAGTGACTATGGCCAAGTGAGCAAATATGTCTTGGGTGATACGTGATTAAGTTGTGGTTGTAATATTGTGGTTATGGAGCTTTATTTTGTAGGTATATGTATAAGCAAAATTAGTATAAAAGTACTTGTATGCATTGTATCTATATAAAAAAAAATGTTAAGTGGATTTTTATTTTAGATATACGATCAATACCAAGAAGGTGGGGGTATTCATTTCAATGTTGATGAATATTGACAGTACATTTGATTATGGTATGTGGTTTAATTTATTGATAGTAAAATTTATAGTGTTGATTGGTTAGGTTTATTCTCAATTTTTTTTTTTTATGGTGATTCCTGGAAGGAGTGTAATGATTGTAAAGGGATTAATTCCTTTTAGAGTGAAGACTTAAGTTGTTATGCGACAATCAGAGTTTGCTTTCATATGTATGTTGTATGATGGTTGGGGAAGTTGGAGGACTTCAGAAGGGAAGGGGTTCATGTCAAGGTCAAGGTTAAAGGCTTTATAATACATGAACGGAATAGAGTTTAGTTATTTTGGTTTTAGTGTTTGGTTGTTGTAAGTTTTTATAAGTCTGTGGTTGTAAGGGTTATTGGGGTTGGCAACTTCTATTTAGTGTACTGTGTAATACTTTGTTTCCTTTACCTGTGTAACAATATTCAGCAAGTATTTCCTGGCTGCTTTGTACATACCTGTTTTCAATAAATTATATAAAAAAAAATATGTGGGATGGTGTCCGTGATTTCTTTGACATTTATATTAATTTATTAGATGGTTTGGTAGAACAATTTTGTTTTGGGGTTTATTGTAGGTTTATTAGTTTCAGGTGGAGTATACCTTTTGATATAAGTTTATGGTCATTTGGGACCATATACGTATTATGAAATATTTTTTCTAACCTACAGAGTATCGGTTTCAGTTCTATCATGTAATTATATATAGTATGTTATTGTCATTAAAATTTTATTGTTAAACTGTATTGTAAAATGCGCTTTAAATCTGTATGTGTATTGTATGCTTTATGTTTTTAAATAAAAAAAAAAATGTTTTTTCACTATACCTATTACTGTCCTTGACATCTAGTGCCACTGGCTTTCCAGTATCCACCTTATTCTGCCTATTACTAGTTCCCATAGGACTCATAATATTACTACACTGGGACTTCACTGTTTTTTCCCCCAAAACCCATACCACTAACTTTTACTAGTTTAAAGCTCTAACAGCTCCCTCCACTGCAGTTGCCAGTGCCCCCACCCCAGACCTGGATAAGTGAACCCCACCCCAGGTTATCACTAAAGTCTGGGATATTAGTATGAGGTATCCTGTAGATTCTACCAACTGAAAAGGGAGTTTTTAGTTTCTTACAGAGAAGTCAGCAAATATATATTCATTACACTCATTTCTGAAGCATGTGAAGTTACAACATAACTGTTCATTAGAATAGTTTTTTTTATATTTTATTAAAAAAAACAGGTATATATACAAAACACAAAACAACGTTCCAAACATATGAACGCTTATAAATACCTACACCATGGTCTTCAACAAAGTTGTCAAAACGACCATCATCTAAAGACAAAATATCAGTAATACACAACCCGCTTACTACAAGACACCACGGGTTTCCCTACACATACTACTAAGTTAACAAAAAATTAAACTCCTTTAATATACCCATACATATACTAAACAAAGCCCCACGTTAGAAGCCTCTCACATTAAATGATTAACGTCCTAGATCCCAACAGAAGGATCATGTATAACTTAACATACAACTGTGATAACTTTAATAAGGAATGACCTACTTGTCTCATCACTAAACACCACACACCCTTATGCATTTAATACCTAACCTTACATTCACATATTGATTGTACATATAACTGCATACCATTTTTGTTTTCCTTTTATTTTATTTTACATATTATTAAAAGTGAAACAGTACAAGTTAACCTAAGAGATTACACAATTTCCATAAATAATAATAACATGAAGACAAAAGCTTAAACCCAACCGTTCATGCATATCACCCACACTTTTGCTACAAAAACACCTAAGGAATATTCATCGCTCAGCCTTGCGGGTGAGCGGACGTGTGCTGTCTCCCCTGGTGGCATTTGGCAAAAGCTTGGATTTGCAAATGGTGCTGGGTGGTCGGAAGAGGGTCAACACGGTTTGTGTGGATTTGATCCATGGGGTAGTGACTGCAGAGAATATGGACGTGCTTCTGCCTGACATATTAAGGAGAACTTATGGTATAGAGAATGATATGTTGTCTGGGGTGGCCATGAATGGACTTAAGTGAATTTTTGTGAAGTTTGGTGCTACCAGTGTTTACGAGACGATCGTGGAAAAGTACCAGGAACGCAGCATGTACATAAACCCTGGTGTTACTGTGCAACTTCGTGATGTCTCCAGAAGGTACATGTGGATAAAGGTTTGCAATGTGCCTTTTGAGGTGGATTCAATGGACATGACATCAGTGTTTGATAAATACAGGACCATTCATGCGGTGACACAAGGACGTTGGGCCGGGGGCCCGTATGAGGGGCTGCTGGATGGGTCTTATGTTTTAAAGATGTCTCTTAAGTACCCCATCCCGTCTTATGTAATATTAGAGGAATTTCGCACGCAAGTTTTTGTGACATATGCAGGCCAACAACGGACGTGTCGCCTATGTGGGGGATATGGACACATGGCGGCCCTGTGTGACATGAGGCAGGAGGCCAGAGGTGCTCCTTACCAGCATAGCAGGCAGCAGTGGACTACACAACAGGATGACTGTAGTCCTGAGGAGGCGAATGAGGAGCTAGCAGGGAGGGTGGGAGGGCAGGATGACTTGCAAGTGTCGGCCTGTGCCACCCTTCCTGACAATTCGCCTATGAGTGGGCGATCCGCTGTGGGCAGTGACGATGTTGCTGAGGGGGTGGAAGGTGACGGAGGGAATCACACAATCCTTGGTGGAGGACATCATCAGTATGACGGAGGAGGGCGTGGACAGGGCCTTGGGTCTGAGTCAAGAGACTGCAGCTGTGGAGT
>WNWK01049147.1:0-13304 GCA_009830355.1 Cherax destructor | reverse complement strand
CTATCATAAGCTGTCTCCCACTAAAACTAACACCCCCCCTCCATGCTCTCTATGAAATCCCGAATCCTACTATGTCCTATACCCATACAATGCCCCGGAATCCCATACTGCCCTTGCTCGATAACACTACCCAGGACTTTTATCATTCTATTCCCTAAAATTCGTGCAAAGATTTTGTAATCTGAGCAAGGCAAAGATAATGCTATGTAATCCTGAAGCGTCCCACCCCCTTGTCCCTTTGGCACTAGCACGACAACCCTTGCTCTCGGTGTCTCACCCATGTAGCCCGTATCCTTCATCTGATTAAACATCCTTATCAAACACTTCCGCAATGCCTCAAAATTACGTAGATAAAAATCATTGGGAAGCCCATCCAACCCTGGGGCTTTTCCTAGACTAAATCCCTGTACTGCCAGCCACACCTCCTCAATAATCCCGCCCTCCATGGCCATCCGTTTCTCTTCACTTATGCGACCCCGGATACCTTCCAGCACAATCTCCTTACTCTCCTCATCATCCTCCTGTTGCGCCAGGCCTCGGCAAAACCAATGCCCCAATTAACAACACACCACCTCTGTCGTACATAGAATTTGCCCTTCCCTATAACCCTCTAAATCCTCTCTCACCCTTAAAATCATAATGGTCATACCCTTTTGCCTCTTCCTAAACCTACGCAAGACAGTGGCCAATGGCCTATCGCCCCATAGAACATCGTCAACCCCCCCTCGAACCCTGATCACGTTAAACCTAACATTCTGGATGTCCCTTAATTGTGCCCGCAAGCTAACAATTTCCTTCACATGGTACAACCCCCTCCCTCATAGCAACTGCGTAACTGATCCTCCAAATAATTCTGCAAACCATCCTGCCAGTGATGATCCTCCCTACCCTTACACCTATAATATTCCCTTATAGCAGGTTTGGTGTCCCCTCCCACCAACTAACTATATACTCCAAAACGTCTTGACCACGCCCTCCCAACCGAGTTCGACCAGCACTCCTCTGTGGTCCGAAAACCCCACATCAACACAATCCACCCTTCCCACCTCCACCACTTTCGACACATATATTCTATCAAGCCGAGCAGCATAATCCCTGCACACAAAAGTATGCTCCACTCTCCCTCCATCTTCCCTAATAACATCTATGACCCCTAGGTCACCCCCGTCCCAAGGCTCCGTATCCTTTTTCCAAATCACACAATTCCAATCCCCACCAGAGATGGTACACCACCCCTGAGATGGTACACCAAAACATCACGTACAAAATCCTCCTTGACTTTCCTATTGTTTATCGCAGGCATGTAAACACCCACAAAGCAAACCCTGCCCTTCCCCCTCATACCCTCCACTCTCACCACCCTTTCCCCCTTTTCCCATGCCAACAATCGAAAGAGGCTGGTTCCCCGAATATCCACCATCACTCCACACTTGACACATTCCGAACTTCCAGCATAAATCGTAAACCCATCCAAACGCAACTCTCTTCCACACCTATAGTTGTGTTCCTGCAAGAAACACACATCCACACACAGCCGTCTTAACAACACCTCAACCCATTTACGCTTTACCTCCACACGGAGGCCATTCACATTCATTGTAACACACTTGAATATAGCAAAGGGGATTTTCCTTTATGTCTCTGTACCTTTGGGGCGGTGCCTTTCAGGCCACTCGCCTTCTCCCCACAGCCAATTTCCTTGGTCTCCCCTCCCCTTACCTTTACCACACCCTTAATCTTTCTAACTGCTTCTACCCAAGGTTTTTTGCAGGTCCTCTGACCTGGCATTAGGACGTCATCACTGTCCGACACATCTCTCGGCCTTTTTTGGGATTCCCCCGACACCTCCATATCGTTCCCATCCTCCTTCTTGTGGACATCCACATTCACCACTTTAACCTGCAATTGAGACACCTCGACACCATTTCCCTCCCCAACCCCATCAAGACTCATCACATGCTCCCCCATCTCCACAGCACTACACTGCAGGTCCTGCACCAAAGGATCATCCATTAGATCATGCAGCACAGCGTGCAAAGGTTCAGGCAAGCCTAAATCCATATCTCCCAGGCTGGTCTGCTCTGCAGGTTGCACCACTTCTTCCACCTGCGATGCTGACGGCAATGTGTGGACCTTCTCCTCCTCTTGATTCACAATTTCACTCCATGAACCTTTCTCCACCATGCATACATCCTCGCTCCTCACAATTTCCTGCACTATGATCTCCTGTGTCTCCACACTTCGTCCCTCATCGCATCGTGGTACTTGTTGCGACGTCCTCTTGTCACATGCCATCGCCACATGACCATAGGCGCCACATATCCGACATGTCCACTGCTGGCCAGCATAAGTAACGTAGACCTGCACTCGGAATCCGTTCAACACCACATACGATGGTATTTGCTGCCTACGTGTCATCTTGAGTGAAAAGGCTCCTTCAGGCAGCCCAGCATAAGGCTACGAGGCTACGTAAATGACACCATATTGAGCGAAGGTGTTATGCATGTCCGTCTCATCAGCCTCAATAGGGACATTACGAATTTGTACCCATATATAGTGCTTAGATACATCCATAACTCAATTCAGAGCGTACATTATTCCAGGTCTGATATTTATCACCTCCCGTCACTGGCGATGGCGAACTTAACAAACACTATTGAAGCTCCATTGAGAGATATTCCATAAAGTTCCTCATTGAAGATACAGTATCTCTCAAAATTGCTGGGAGCAATACAGTCCCATTCGTGGGGTATATCGCCCCGACAGCACTTCCACACAGACAGTATGCACTCTACGTCTGCTCTGCTCCGCCATGTTGTGGAAAACGAGAAGTATAAACAATGGCCACCAAGGGACAGTGCAAGCACACCCTCTCACCACAAGAGCTGAGCAGAGAAATGAGTAAGGAGTAGATATAAATTGGTAGCAAAGAGTGAACCTGAGTGAGCTAGCAGTCATGGTCAAGGGCAGACGTGGCACAACTCCCTCTGAATAAGCATCATTATCTTAGCTTAGGCTTGAGGACTTTTTTTAATCCTAGAAGATAATCAAGAGCTTGTTAATCATTGGGAAAGTGGTTAAAGCAGTACTGAAGCTGCAGGCTATGAAATAGCTATGTTAATTTTGATTATAAGTCAAGGTGATATGTTGACCGTAAATCAAGGTGGTCTGTTGATTGTAATTCAGTGTGGTATGATAATTGTAAGTCATGGTGTTATGTTGATTGTAAGTCACAGGGGCATGATAGTTGTAAGTCATGGTGGTATGTTCATTGTAAGTCATGGTGGTATGATAACTGTAAGTCATGGTGGTATGATAATTGTAAGTCGTGGTGGTATGTTAATTGTAAATCATGGTGGCATGATAATTGTAAGTCATGGTGGTATGTTATTTGTAATTCATGGTGGTATGTTAATTGTAATTCATTGTGGTATGTTGATTGTAATTCATGGTGGTATGTTAATTGTAATTCATGGTGTTATGTTAATTGTAATTCATTGTGGTATGTTGATTGTAATTCATGGTGGCAAGTTAATTGTAATTCATGGTGGTATGTTAATTGTAATTCGTTGTGGTATGTTGATTGTAATTCATGGTGGTTTGTTAATTGTAATTCATGGTGGTATGTTGATTGTAATTCATGGTGGTATGATAATTGTAATTCTCCACTACTACTATTACTACTACTACTACTTCCACTACTTACTCCATTATTTCCCCACTCTCTTGTACTCTCCCCTGTCTGCCTGCCTATAAATACCCCTTCCTCCGTCTCTGTGTGTTAGTGTGACTTTGTAAATGGTCCAAGTCGGGCCGAAACGTCGTCGTAAGCTCCTCCCTTTTATATGTGCGGGTTGTGTGTGTAATTCATGGTGGTATGTTGATTGTAATTCATGGTGGTATGATAATTGTAATTCATGGTGGTATGTTGATTGTAATTCATGGTGGTATGTTGATTGTAATTCATGGTGGTATGCTGATTGTAAGTCATGGTGGTATGTTAATGGTATACAATACCGAGAAGTACATAAATAAGGCACATGTGCAACAGTTAGGTAACCTTATCCCAAAACGTTTCTCCCACACAGTAGGCTTCTTCAGTCGAGTACAGAGGAGGCAACAGAAGCAGAATAAATATAAAGACGATGTACTCAGTTCATATCCTTTGAAGACGTACTATTGAGTTAGTCAGTCCCTCAGCCTGGAGAAGACTATTGCTCCGTAGTCTGGAACAATGTGAAGATCAATTCAAAGGTGAGACGCGGATAATCTGCACGTCTTTACGTCTTTACTGCTTCTACTGCCTCTTCTGTACTCGACTGAAGAAGCTTACTGTCTGGGAATAAAGTCACCTAACTGTTGCACGTGTGTGTTACTTATCAATTTGCTAAGTTGATTGTAAGTCAAGGTGGTATGTTGATTCTTGTCTAGGGTGTCTATAAATTGTAAATATGTGCGCAGATGATTGTAATTAACAGAGTGGAACGGTAGTTAAGCAGTATATACAGCTTTCTGGGTTTAGATAACGGAGAGGATGTCACAACGACAAGGATAACTTTATTGGCAACTACAGTGTTCCTAATATATATTGTATAAGGTAACGAACGTTTGTCTTTGGTTAAAACTGAACAATTGTAGGTGTTTAATTTATTTTATTTTTTATCTAATGATAATTGGTTTGAAGTGCACATCTTTATATTAATTCCCTGATACATTTGTATTAATGCTGAATGATGGTAGAATTATATGATGATTAATGGAAGTGAATAGTATTTATTATTTTTTTATTAATCCTTAATTGCAGTATTATTATAATGATCTTAAGGTGATCGGGCATTCACACAGTGATAAGAGGATTATTAAATAATTGTGACTTTTATTATATGTTATCCTTGTGATTATTAATACAATCAACATTTATCATTCCTCATTCCATTTTACGCTTTCCCGTTAGTGACGCTTTCTCAACAAAATTCTTGGGATAACTTAATTTAGATGAGAATTTTTGTTTATCTATTTAGTCATTCATAAATTCTGGTCTACAGAAGGACAGGGTTCTCAAGAACATATAAAAAAACAAACACTCCTATTAACCTTCACTTCATGATTAGAATCATAATGCATATACGACCACATATTAGTGGTCTTCCCGTACACTGAATTTATAACTCATTACTGTTATGTGGACGCATTTATGTCTGTGTTGTTGAAGCCATCAACATGTGTGAGCCTTCATTCAAGACCTGATTACGTCGGCTTCTTGAGGACGGTGTTGATGACATGCCTACCCCAAAAACACGCCCATGGAAGAATGGAATTAAAAGTCTCTACTAACATTAACTGTTATAACATTCCTAGAACTGCTCTATGATCATTTTCCGGAATCTCTAGGGTTTCGCATTGAAATCCAGAGATTTTGGAAAACATTATTGCCCCGTGGTCACTCGAAGTATACAAGCATCCTCATAATGTTGGAATGTTGACAACAGGCAGGAGCAGGCAGGGCATCAGGCAGGACCAGGCAGGGCATCAGGCAGGACCAAGGAGGGCATCAGGCAGGACCTGGCAGGGCATCAGGCAGGACCAGGCAGGGCATCAGGCAGAACCAAGGAGGGCATCAGGCAGGACCAGGCAGGGCATCAGGCAGGACCAGGCAGGGCATCAGGCAGAACCAGGCAGGTTATCAGGCAGGAGCAGGCAGGGCATCAGGCAGGACCAGGCAGGACCAGGCAGGACCAGGCAGGACCAGGCAGGACCAGGCAGGGCATCCACAAGGTGCCACTAAGTAGAAGGAAAGAAGGCAAAAATGAGCTAAATAAAAAAATTTAAAATGCTATTAACGAGTTTTTGTTTTCTTCGTTGGGCATTATTTAACCGAAAAGGTTATTCTAAATAGGCTGAGAAGAGTATATTGAAAAGGGCATATGTTGCAAATGTAGGCAGCTGAGTCGAAGGTATTTTTTTCCACACTGTAGCTAAATTATGTCAGGTTGCCAACTATTTTGAGTTTGATTAAATTGTGATGGCGTATCTTTGGAGGGAGAACTTTAGGAGAGCGGCAGAAACTTTTTCCTTCCCAGACCTTAATTTTAATTTTTATTTATTTCTTAAAATGCGAATGTCTAAATCGATTAGCTTCAGTGTTTCACCACTGTTGTATGGCAACTTGGGCAAGATTCATGCAACTACTGGCATGGAAAAGTGACCTTTTACCAAGATTTCTGTAATGGGTCTCGTAACTTTCTAAAGCCTTTGTTCCTTCTCATCAAGTGTTCCAAACAATGGTGCATGTTATTTCGACATGAAATAATGACGGAGTAAATGCAAGTGTGAAAGTGGTTTATACCAAGTGTAAAGGTACACATGATTAGAATCATGATCAATATACGACCACATATTAGTGGTCTTCCCGTACACTGAATTTAGAACTCATTACTGTTATTTGGACGCATTTATGTCTGTGTTCTCCTTCACTGTTTGGTAATTTTAATGGTTAAAATTACGTGAAATTTGTATTCCCTTTTATTGACATTAAATATATTTAAGACTACGTCTTCTGAGTGAATTTAATATTTAACTGCTGATAGTACCCATAGGTTAGGCAAGCGAAGAATTCACACAGTAAGGTGGAAGACCTCCTCACTCTGTCTGACAGGAAGGTAGATAAATGGTTCAGAAAACGACAATTTAATAAATTAGACGCATGTTCAATACTTGGGTATCTTTATTTTGGAAACATTTCACCAACCAGTGGCTTCCTCAGCATATAAGTCGCTTTTCCACACATATGCTGTATTCTTTTCACATCGACTCCAGGCTGAGGGACTGATTGCCTCAAACTCCTTCTGATCTTCAACTATTCTTCTCTGTATTAGACAGAGGAAGTCGCTGGTTCCGAAATGTTTCAACAGTATTGATACGCAACTGTTGCGTATCACTCATATCTACTTAGTTACGCTTAGTAGTAACCCACATGAACACATTAGTGAGATGGGTTAGATGTCATAGGGATGAGCCTAGCATGAGGCAGTAGGCTGAGCTTTGCTCACACCTCTACAACAACAATTGTCATCAAAGATTTGTTAATTTATACCATGAATTAAGGAAAGATCCTGGACTTCACCTTACGAAACAAACAAAGCAAATGCGATAGTAATTATGGACAAGGTAGATTATAGTGGAAAAATAAACATGATATTAGAGGACGGAGGAACTTTCGTGCCCCTTAAAAGACGTTCTTTCTAATCCCTCCCCCACCCCATATCCCAATTAGTTATTAACGGTTCTCACAGGTTCCTTGCGTGTTTGTTTCGGCGCGTACTAGACCCGTCTACCTTGCCACTCCTCGCCTGCACTAGGCATTAGCACCACGATCGCCAAGATGCTCACGAACCCATTTTTCCCGCACCACCACTTCTCTTCTCACCTCACGAACCCATTTTTCCCGCACCACCACTTCTCTTCTCACCTCACGAACCCATTTTTCCCGCACCACCACTTCTCTTCTCACCTCACAAACGTCTTACCTAAACTCTCCGATCCGAGTGAATCGCGTCTCCTGTAATGTCTTACAGATCTTCCACCTCACCTTTCACAGTAAGTGGGAGGGGTCGGAAAAAAACTATATAATTTTCCGATTTCAATTATTTTTTTTATTGTTGGGTAAAAAAGTAATCAAAAGTCTGTACTTGAAGTGCCCTGATGTTTGCCTAAAAAATTAGAGAAAACATAATGAATTTTAAAATGGCAACACTGTGGTGCACTTTTAGCAAAACTGGTAAAACTTAAGATGTTGTAGTTGACTTTGCATGAGCAAATGAAGACTAACGAAGAATTTTACTTTGATAAATGAACGATATATTATTATCTTATATTCACCCCCCACACACACAAAAAATGAATTTTGATGTTTTTGTTTCTGTCTTTAAAAAAACACCAACCGCAAAGGCTATTTCAAATATCGAAACGGAAATTTATAAAAGCATACCTCTTAAATACTGTGTGTAAAAATCGTAAGAATATATGCATAAATACTGAGGAAAAGGGCACTGACGGGAGAAAAATTTACTTTTGTGAAAAACCACAAAATGTTGTTGATGGCCAAGTAACATTATTATTGGCCCTCCAGCAATGTTAACATGTAGTGTAGGAAGTACAGGATACTCTACAAGTCCAATAACCCAAACCTACAATAGTTATAACCAAAAGACTACTTGACATCATTGAATATAATAAGAAAATAGCGATAAAACCCAATAAAAATCGTATCACTGAAAGCACAAATATGTTGGCTGAATTATGCACTATTTTTCTGTAAGTTATTTTTAAATGTTTATCACATTGTTAGTTATCTCTATTCTCGTGCTTCAGGTTCATATTGTTCCAGACCATGGAGCTGAACTCTATACCAGCCTGGATGACTGACCACCTCAAGTACTATTTCTTCAACGTGCTGCCTCTGTATCTGACTGACGTTCAGTGAGGCTAGATTAGTCGTTAATGAAGATTTACGTCAGCGAGAGAATATAGAGCAGTGGTTCTTAACCTTGTTGGAGTACTGAACCCGGTTCTTAACCTTGTTGGAGGTACTGAACCCCGCAAGTTTCATCCGTTCATTCACCGAACCTTCGTAATTGGAAAAATGAAATATGATTTCAATCTAAACTGCACATCAATATGACTTTTGCCGTTGCCTTTCAGAGACAAGTTCAGAATTGCTCGGCTTCACCTTGCCAAGTGCTTCTCTCATATCATTTTCACCACAAAGTCGCTGACTTTTCTTCGTTTTGATGTCTATCATCCTCGAAAAGGATTGCTCAAAGATGCGTTGTAACAAACATCGTGAGTATCTCAAGTTTTTTTTTTAGCAATTAGAGGCTACGCTACTATTTGGTGACACCAAAACGTTGAGAGCGTTGTGTTGTTCTGAAGAGTTGCTGTTCAACCTGGCTCTGCTGAAGTTCAATGATTTCGTCGAGGTATTCAGTGTTGCTATAGCAACACTGAACTTGAACGGCTGTCTCACCCATGCTGGGTATAACTCTCTGGTGGGGAAGTATCCGTTGAGAGACTTTGCGAGCTCATCTAAGTGCATGGCAATTTCTTGCTTCAGTTCCCGGGTACAGAAATGTCTCCGATTCCAGACACGTCTTCGATCTTACTTACACAGTCGTCCACCTGGGAAAAGTTTGCGAAATTATCATTCTCTGTTCGTCGTTTCCAAAGGGTAGCTTTTTTTAAAATCCTTCAGGTTTTCTTCCGCTTCGATGATGTTGATTCCACCGCTCTGCATCTGTCGATTGAGATGATTGAGAGCATCGAAGATATCGGCCATGTACGCCAAGATGAGAATGAACTCAGCATTTTCGAAGCAATCTGCATGACATTGTTGGTGCTCTCGCAAAAACAGGGCTAATTCCACACGCAAGGCAAAAACACGATTCAGCACCTTTTCCCGGGATAACCACCAAACGTTAGAATGGTAAAAGTACCACGAATTCAGAGCCCATTTCATTACTCTTAAACATGCGGTACTTCACACAACTATTTCGCACGTAGTTCACACATTCCACTACAATTTTTAATTCTTCTGCCAGTTTTGGAGGCAATGTTTTTGTTGCCAACGCAGCCTGTGCAGAACACAGTGCGTAACAATGATGTGCTGTGCATCGGCTTTCACCAGCGCTCCAAAGCCAGAGTTTCGTCCCAGCATGACTGGAGCTCCGTCCCAACAATAAAAAATCTTCCTTTATCACGTCGTCTTTCACATAGCGCTGGAATACAACAAACTTACTTAGATTGGAAAAGTCGGCGGTCTCGTCGAGTTGGAGGCTGAATTTCGCTGGGCTTGAAATCAGATCTGCAAACTACTTGAGCCAAGTTGTCATCGCTCATGTCGTCTACTCTGCTGCTGATGGTGTAATCTGAAAGAGGAATTAGGGATAACTTATCTTCAGCAGCTTTTCCCAGCTTGACTTTCGCCCAGTATGACCTCCGCCGAACCCCTGAGACTGACTCACCGAACCCCTGGGGTTCGATCAAACCCAGTTTAAAAACTAATGATAAAGAGGCTTCCGTAATTACTGTCAATAACACTGTCCATCAAACATCCAAAAGTTATACAATATCTAAATTGCTGATCAGGAGGATATTACCCATTCTGGAGACCTCTATAACATGTTGTTGACAGACCCTTCTCAAACACTACCCATCTCATCTCAATGGTACTACTTCTACTACTACTACTACTACTACTACTACTACTACCTTCTCTGGCTTACCATCAAACTCCTGTCACTGTATGTACTCGTTGTTAGTTATCTCTGTATTAGGACTGAAGAAAACACTCTTGGCAAAATGTTTCATCTAATAAAAGTCCTGAAATGTACATAAGATAACTTTTTTACATCTTGTCGGAATTGCCATACCATTTTTCATTTGAAGAATTAGACACATGGACAACATCTTTAATTTGTAAACGTTTCGCCATTCAATGGCTTTATCAATGCAGTACGAAAGCATAATATGAAAATTGTAGATTAATATATAAAATATGAGGTAATAGTTCCGCAGCCTGAGAGTAGGTGATGAACACAGTTGTCTTGAAGAATCTGAAGCACAGGCAGGAACAATAGCGCTTATATACTGGCAACAGATGATGAACGTACAACAGACGTAGTATTTTTTTCCTTAGTAATCATATTAACTCTGGTCCGTCTGTCCTCTTGTGTCGTCAGGTTGAATTCCTCTGGCCTCTCCATACTGGCGTCCATACTGACGCGTACTCCAAGATGGGCCTGACATACGCCGTATGTAAATTCGGGAACGCCCCCTTGTTGATATCAGTCTTTCAACGGTTATTCGGTTGATATGTGCATCGGGCAAAATGCTGGGAACTATGCTCACCCCGTAGTTCTTCTCTTTTAGAGGTTTATAACCTTTGTCACCTGAGCTTGTACACTGTCTTCGAACGTCCTTGCCCTTTTTTGATTTTCATAACCTTGTATTGGGGGGGGGGTTTAAATTCCATTAATCCCTTATCAGCCCAATTCAGCAGCTTGTCCACATCCATTTGTAATCTTTCCTGATATACTCTTGTCAGTATCCTCTTTATTGTTTTCACATCATCGTCGAACAAGGACACTTTTAACGTGATTATTTTTCTGTCACATCTTTTGCATACACAAGAAATAGTGTTGGTCCAAGTACTGACCCTTGTGGAACCCCTCCCATCACAATCGCCCATTCCAACTACTCCCTGACAGTAACTCTTTGCTTCCTTTCTGTAGTGGTTGTAGGTTAATGAAAGCCAGAG
This sequence comes from Cherax destructor, assembly GCA_009830355.1. Lineage (NCBI taxonomy): Eukaryota > Metazoa > Arthropoda > Malacostraca > Decapoda > Parastacidae > Cherax > Cherax destructor. The sequence goes on along the minus strand of WNWK01049147.1, from coordinate 1,990 downwards.
TAACAATAACAAGTGTACTCTCCATGGCCTGTTTCATTACAACTGAACAAAACAAACATAGTATTTAATCCTCTTACTGCTCCCAACACCTTGCATTCCCCCTTTTTTTAAATTACATTATATCATTCCAACAGATGGAATGGTTACCACATAAAAATTAGCCCATCATCCAACTACTTATAAATCCAACCTAAATGGAGGTTTGACAACTCTGCTGGAACGCCGGAGAACTGGCGGGTTTGCACTGTCCTGAGGTGCCTCCTCTTCTCTCACGCTGCTGTTTCCCTTATCAAACCTCCCAGGAGGTTCGTCCTGCATGCTAACCTGATCCTTAAGTTTATTACCACTAATATATATTGTGGTACTGTTGGAATCAGTGGTTGCTCTCCACTCTAAACCTTGGCATGAGTTGATCTATATGCCTTTTCCATATTATGTTACCAAAACCTCTAATTAACACTTTATAATTCCTAACCCATAATACCTCCACAATTTTTCCTTCTACCCAAGGGTCACCATTTCCAAAATTTCTTGCATACACAACATCATCAACTTTAAATTGCTTCACCTCTCCTTGAAGGTTACCAGCAGGCATCTTAGGCAATGAATTGTCTTTTTTAACATGACATTTGACAGCCGATACAGGAACTTTAAAATTCCTATTAAACATCATTTTTGCTGGTGTCTTATTAGCGGAGGAATGAACAGACAGTTTTCCTATGGTTATATAAGAACCTACATAATCTGGTATTGAGAGATCCTTTTGTAAATTTGTGTAATCCTTCCTTCAATGTCCTTACCGCCCTCTCGCCAGACCATTTGATGATGGATGGTATGGGGCTGGAGTAACATGTTCAATACTATTCTTACTAAAGATGGCTTCCAGCTCTTGTGAGACAAAATAAGCAGCATTATCTGACACAACTATATCTGGTTACCCAAAATTACAAAAGGATTTCCACAGTAACTCAGTAGTAACTGTGGATGTCATGGAACTAGTTACTTGCACATCTAAGAATTTTGAAAAAGAATCCACAATTACCAAAAAATATTTGCCCTCAACGGGACCTGCATAGTCTATATGCACTCTAGACCATGGTTTTCCAGTGCTGCGCCAAGATAGGACAGGAAATGAAATTGGCTTAAAATTCTGAAAACAAATCGGACAATTCTTTGTCACATCTGCAATATCTTGGTCCATCTTTGGCCACCAGACCCACTGCCTTGCTTCTGCTTTCATAGCATTAATACCATTATGACCTATATGCAGATGCTCCAATACCTTACATCTCAATTTTACAGGCACTATCACTCTATTCCTATACAATAATACATCATAAACAGTCAGATCTGATTTGATTGAATTTTTATAGTCAGATAATAATACACTGTTCTTACCCCATCCATATTTAACATTATTTACTACTTGGGATAATACAGCATATATCTCAGTTTCCTCTTTGATTTTGTCAAATGATATATTGTGGAAATCGAGGGACTCTACTAATCTTACATATGCCAAAGGTGTACCTGACGCTAAGTTGTGATCTTCAATAGGTAATCTACTCAATGCATCTGCAATATTTTCCTTGTCAGCCTTGAATAACAATTCATAATCATACTGAGCTAATAACAGAGCCAAACGCTGAATTCTGGCATCTGCATTTACTGGAATATGTTTTCCTTTTCCAAAAACCCTATCAATGGTTTATGATCTGTGCGAGCAACAAACTTTCTCCCTAGCCAAAAATATCTGAATTTCTTAACAGCATACACCAAAGCTAGACCTTCTTTATCAAGTTGAGAATAATTTTGTTCTGCTGGAGAAAGTTTCTTACTAGCAACATACACAGGTTTTCCTGGCTATTTACTACCTGGATTAACACATCCAACACCCACAGACGAAGCATCAACCTCAATTATTAATGGATGCTCTCCTGTAAAATTAGTCTACAAAGCTGAACACTAATTGTTTTTAATCCTTTGAACA
>WNWK01049146.1:0-13304 GCA_009830355.1 Cherax destructor | reverse complement strand
TTTTTTTTTAGACCAACAGATTTTAAAAAAAAAAAAGGGGAATATGTAATTGTAGTTCATTACCGGGGATGTATTATTTTTTTTTTAAAATGTTTAAGACAAAAAATGTAACAGAAATAATAGTATTTACCTTAAATTGTGGGTGCTTGTTTGTGGGATGATTGTGAAGAGAGTGGAGAGTTATGCTGGGGCCCTACTGGGCTGAGGTGGAGGGAAAGGGGGTTTTCCCGGTACTAAACCCCCAAGGGTACTGAGTGCCCCTTTTTTGTCATTCAGTGTTTTTTGTCACCCCCAGCGTCAAGCCATTAGTCCAAAAACCCTTGGGGCCCCAAAGTTTGGCCCAAAGTCTTTCAGTCAAAAAAGGTCATTCCCCAAAAGGCCCCCCCGTTCCCTTCAGAAAGGGGCCCCCCCCCAAAAGTCACCACCGGGGGGTTGGGGCTCCACGGGGCAAGTCAGTTTTTTGGCCCCCACCAGCCGCTGCGCCGCCCCCCTTTGGTCAAGTTGGGGGGGCCCCCGCCACACAGTTTTTTTCCCCATTTTTGCCTTTTTTTATCTAGTAAGCCGTTGGCCCCCAGCTGGCCGTTGGCTCCGGGTTTTTTCCGTTGGCCCAACGAAATTTTTGGCCCACCCGGGGGCCGGCCCAAAGTAAGCCAGCCGTTTTCGGCCCCAGCGCACAGCCGCCGGGTTTTGCAGCCGCCGTTGGGGGGGCCCCCTGGGTGCCGCTGTTGGGGTTGTTTTTAAAGGTTGGGGGGCCAAAAGGGGGGTTGGGGTTTGGGGTTGGGGGCCCCCGGGGTTGCTGTTCCGGGTTGTTGGGGTTGGGGCTGGGTTGTTGGGCGTTGAAGGTTTTTAAAGGTTGGGGCTTTTATTTCGGCGCAAGTTGCCGCTGGGGCCCCCGCCCCCACCCCAAGGGGGGCCCCAAATAAGCCGCCGGGGGGGCCGGGGCCGTTGGCCGGCCGTCGCCCCCGGTTTTTGGGGCCGTCCCCCCGCCAGCCAAACTTAGCTTTCCCCTCTTTTTTTTTTTAAAAAGGGTAACATTTTTTCCCCCCAAGGGGGTTTTGTCTTGTCTAATATTAATTTTTTCCCTTTTTAATTCTAAGATTTAAAAAGTTTTTACATTTTCTTGCCATTTTTTTAGCAAAAACTGTGACATGTATAAAAAACTTTTCAATGCGGGGGTGGTGGGGTCCTGCTGGTGGGGGGGGATGGCCGGGGGTCCCCCACTGAACAACAACAAGGCTGCTTGTGGAAATGGTTATTTGTTTTTCCTTCCCACAAACTGTAAGTGGATTTATTCAGGTATACACAGATATTAGTACGAAGTTATCATATAGCAGCATGTGTAGAGAACCTAGGATAACCCAAAAAGTCAGAGTGACAGTATTTCCATTGACTGACTTGGGTTATCCTAGGTTCTCTACACATATGCTGCTATGTATGATAATGTATGTAAAGTAGTAGTAAAGTAAAGTAAATTTTATTTCTTTGCAGATTACATAGGTATTGGTAGTTACAATGTGAATTGAGTGCAAGGAGAGCCACTGACATGCCATGGCATTAGGGCAGCTTAATCTAGTAACTTAAAACTATGTATTAGAGAAATTTATTGAGTTTATTCTAGTTAAAAATTGTTTTCAAGAAAACAATATGATGAAATTTTACTGTTTAAATTATTATATGATGATATTAGATTGTTACAGGTGTTTAGATTTTCGAATGGTAATATGAAATTGAGATTATCTTAAGGAAAATAACATTGAGCATTTTTGACATTAACTTATATTATGAGTATTTAGTTTTGATTATAGGGGTAACATAATAGTAACATTATTAACCCTTTCAGGGTCCAAGGGGGTCTCCGAATCTCGCTCAGGGTCCATGAATTTAAAAAAAAAAAAAATCTTTTTTCTTATGAAGTGATAGAGTTTTTTTTTCTAAATCTAATAGGCTAAAAAATACATTTTTGCGATCAATACTTACGGAGATATAGAGGATTGAAGTTGACCAAAATGGAACCGCTTACGGCAACATCACGGACTGCCTGTCACCCGGTAATAGTTTATTTATTTGTTTTATACTTTTTTCTTTTATTTTTTAACATTTTATTTTGTCAAGTAACTTTTATGTCCTGTGAGACCAATATAAATCATATTTTGTATATATACACTCCTTTATACTACACAATAACTGCTGGCTGACTGGCTGACCAGCTGTCTGGCTAGCTGACCAGCTGGTTGGCTAGCTGACCAGCTGGCTGGCTAGCTGACCAGCTGGCTGGATGGATGGCCAGCTGAGTGGCTGGCTTAGCTGGCTGACCAGCTAGCAGGCTAGCTGGCTGGCTTGCTGACCAAGTTGGCTGGTGGCTGGCTAGCTGACCAGTTGGCTGGCTGGCTAGCTAGCTGACCAATTGGCTGGCTGGCTACCTGACCAACTGGTTGTCTGGCTGGCTGAACAGCTGGCTGGATTGATGGCCAGCTGACTGGCTGGCTGACCAGCTAGCAGGCTGGCTGGCTGACCAGTTGGCTGGCTAACTGGCTGGCTAGCTGACCAGTTGGCTGGCTGTCTGGCTGGCTGGCTAGCTAGCTGACTAGTTGGCTGGCTGGCTGGCTAGCTGGCTGGCTGGATGGATGGATGGCCAGCCGGCTGGCTGGCTGGCTGGCTGGATGGATGGCCAGCCGGCTGGCGGGAGGGGATGGCCAGCCGGCTGGCTGGCTTGTTGGCTGAGCAGCCGGCTGGCTGGCTACCTGACCAGCTGGCTAGCTGACCAGCTGGCTGACTGAACAGCTGGCTGGCTGGTGAACAGCTGGTTGCATGGATGGCCAGCCGCTGGCTTGCTGGCTGACTGACTGGCAGGGAAAATACAATAATAATAATAATAAATAATAATAATAATAATAATTATATTATTATTATTATTATTATTGTTGTTGTTGTTGAAGCATGATGGTGTGTCAGTCTTATCAGTAATCTAATTACAAGTGACATTGATGAGGGTGAGGGTCCTCTTATCTTATTATTATCAGCTAATCTAATTAGTTTTGACATTTGATGTGGGTACCCTGCCTTGCCTGCCTGCCCCCCCTGCCTCCCTCCCTCCTTTCCGCCCTCCCTGCCTCCCCTCCCTTCCGCCCTCCCTCCCTTCCGCCCCTCCCTGCCCCCCTCCCTCCTTTCCGCCCTCCCCTGCCTCCCTCCCTCCCTTCCGCCCTCCCTGCCTCCCTCCCTCCTTTCCGCCCCCCCTGCCTCCCTCCCTTCCGCCCTCCCTGCCTCCCCCCCTCCCTGCCGCTCTCCCTGCCTCCCTCCCGCCCTCCCTGCCGCCCCCTTCCTGCTTCCCTCCCTGTCTCCCTGCCAGCCAGCCAAGGGTGACGGGTTAGCCTCCTCTTATCTGAGTGATGACATTTGACAAATGAGTGTACATTGCCTTCCCTTTATTTGTTTTCACTGTTTTATCTGCCTGTCTGTTTGTCTCTCTTTCTGTCTCTCTCTGTCTCAGAGACAGTCACTATTGAACCAACACTGCCACATCTGAGTCCTGATATATTATTTTTCAGACTGGATTTTTTTGGATTATCCTAGGTAATTTACACTACGTATTTATCCTATTTTATTTACACTACATATTTATCCTAGGTTATTTACACTGTATTTGTGTACATATGTTACAGAGCCAGCTAGCTAGCTGGTCAGCCAGCTGGCCAGCCAGCCAGCCAGCCTGCCTGCCTGCCAGCCAGCCTTCCTCCACTGTCTTCCCACCCACCACAACTGTCTTCCCCACCCACCCCACTGTCTTCCCCACCCACCCCACTGTCTTCCCCACCCACCCCACTGTCTTCCCCCACCCACCCATTGCCTTCCCACTCCCCCACTGCCTTCCCACTTCCCCAACTGTCTTCCCCACTCCCCCTACTGTCTTCCTCACTCTCCCACTGTCTTCCCCACCCACCCCACTGTCTTCCCCACCCCCACTGTCTTCCCCACTCCCCACTGTCTTCCCTACTGCCTTCCCCACTGTCTTCCCCACCCACTCCACTGTCTTCCCCACTTCCCCCACTGCCTTCCCTACTCCCCCACTGCCTTCCCTACTCCCCCACTGCCTTCCCCACTCTCCCCACTGCCTTCCCCACGACTCACACTGCTGGAGTTAGTATACTTCCACATGGCTTAGTGACAAAGGCTCACTGAATTACCACTCCCACAATGCAATGCAGGTGCATAGATTTTTTCCTACTGCGCACACTTACCACATAGACCCATTCTAACACATGCAGGCTTACCAGCTCTCTCCCCTTGATTTGAAGGTGCTAGAATTTATGCGTACTAGTACGTCAATAACCCCAGTGCGTAAGCCTACTAGTACGTCAATAACCTTGAAAGGGTTAAAGATTGAGATTATCGTATAGGATAGTAATAATGAGCATTTTCAAAGTAGTTTATAGTATGATCATTTAGTTTTGGGTGAGTAGGTGGTTTTTGAGTTGAGTCTTAAATTGATTTTCAGACAAGATTATCTTAATATTTACTGGTAATGAATTCCAGATTCTGGGGCCCTTTATGTGCATAGAATTTCTACATAGGTTGATATGAACACGGGGTTTATCAAAAAGTGATCTGTGTCTTGTGTTGTGTTCATGGGTCCTATTAAAGTTGGTGAGGAGAATTTTGAGCGGAGGGTTTATATTAGAGTGTAAAGTTTTATATATGTAGTAAGCACAAGAGTAAGTATGAATGTTCATTACGGTGAGTAGTTTGAGACTTTTGAATATTGGTGGAGTATGCTGTCTAGAGTGGGAATTTGTTATCATTCTGGCTGCGGCCTTTTGTTGTGTTATGAGTGGTCTAAGGTGATTTAATGTTGTTGATCCCCATGCACAGATTCCATAGGTGAGATACGGGTAGATAAGTGAATGATATAGTGCAAGGAGAGCTGATTGTGGTACATAATAGCGTATCTTTGATAATATGCCTACTGTCTTCAAGATTTTCTTGGAAATTTGCTGTATGTGTGTTTGGAATTTAAGGCTACTGTCAAGGTGGATTCCTAGGAATTTTCCCTCTGTGAGTCTTGTGATGGGTGTACCATTGAGCGTTATGTTAAGTGGAACATTTGTGGCTTTGCTTCCAAACTGTATGAAGTAGGTCTTGTCAGTATTGAGAGTAAGCTTGTTGGTTGTCATCCATGTTGATATTTTCTATAATTCAGCATTAACAGTGTTGGCCAGTATAACTGGATTTGGGTGAGAGTGTGATGTAGTCAGTGTGCTGTGAGGTCTACCTAAGCAGCCACACCTGCCCTTAGTAAATAGCTGTCAGACACGCCTCTCGGATTAAGGTTCAGGTCTTTTGTCTTTTGGACTAGCGTCAGGATTCGGAGTCAGGTCAAAGCACGTGGTGCTCCTCATTTGGCGGGATGCTTGGAGGACGATATAAGGCCGAGGAAACAACTAGAGGAGACATTCTGGCGGAGCTCTGGCCTGTGTGCGGAGCTCTGGGCTGGAGACATTCTGGCGGAGCTCTGGCCTGTGTGCGGAGCTCTGGGCTGGAGACATTCTGGCGGAGCTCTGGCCTGTGTGCGGAGCTCTGGGCTGGGGACATTTGGGCAGAGCTCTGGCCTGTGTGCAGAGCTCTGGGCATGAGATTCTAGCAGAGCGGCTGCCGGTGTGCAGAGCTCTGGGCACGAGATTCTAGCAGAGCGGCTGCCGGTGTGCAGAGCTCTGGGAGAGAGCTGCTGTAGTCTCTCTGGAGGAGACTGTTGGAGACACTGGGCAGAGTTCTGTTGGAGCAGGTCTTGGGACCTGTGGCTAGAAGTGTGACTGAGTCCCTGTGGTGAACTGTCCTCTGAACTATATTGTAAGTTATATTCTGTTTCATCAGTTGATTGTATTCCCTGTCTCCCTGCTTATATGTACAATCCCCATTTATCTAAACCCAATAGTATTCTCCTGTTCCCAAAGATATTATTGTAGAAGGACTTAAATAAACTGTGTTTGAGTGGAATAGTAATATTCACTGTCCCCGTTATATTCTTATAATTCTTTATGCTTATACTTTATTTTATTATTATTTATATTTTAGGTAGAGAGAGGGTGAGTAGTGTGGTGGTAATGAGAGGTGATGGTGTAGTCACCAGTGACCTCACATTACCTCCCAGTGACCTCTGCTACCTCCGCTCCTGTCAACCTCACCTCCCCTGCCTACTCACTCCCTCCCTTTACTCCCATATCCCAAAATTCCTTACCCTCCCTACATGACAAGAGAAGACATATGTTGTGTCATCTGCAAATAAAATGGGTTTGAGTAGTTGTGATGCATTCGGTAGGTCATTTATGTACTCACCTAATTGTGGTTGCAGGGGTCGAGACTCAGCTCCTGGCCCCATGTATCTCAATAAACTTACAGTTTGCAGGAAGGAAAAACAAATTCCCTTTTCCTCAAAGCATGAGGATTCTTAGGCAGTAAATAACCATGCGCTCAAAATTTTTCCTCCTGCCGAACGTGTAATATCATCTTTACATCGTGTAAGATGATAATGTGTCGCAAATCTTAAATCGTGCTATACCGGTAACGTGCAACATGATATCGTGCTAAATGACGTTCTACTGTATCTAAAACGCTGGGAGCAATGGGCTAGTAACCCCTTTTCTCATACAGCTTACTAAAAGTAAAAAGAAGAAAACCTTCACTGTTAGACCCCTGCTCGCAAATTGCTCACAGTGTTGAAGAATTAAAAAAAAATTGTGTGAAATGATAGAGAAGGTAATGAAACTAAAAGTATGAAATTTTATGGAAATCTGAAGGAATTACACTCTCGCAAAGTTAGAAGTCTCGGCGATATTTACACATCAGCAATTTTGCCCACTTTCAGCCATATTTTGGGCCAATTCCATTGCTCCAGTAGACCAATCTCATAGCTATTTCACTAGTACTCCTTTTATTCTATCAATTAAGTATACAAGAAACTGCCCATTTACCTATTTCAACTACCCAATAATCAGAAATTGGTAATTTGGCCAGTTTCACACAAAATTCAAGAACAGCCAATTTCAAAACAGGGTCCAGAACAAAATAACATTTTCTCTGTTCATTAGTCATGTCTACAGGCCTCTCTTATATTATACTTGCTTCCCATTTTGAATTTTTATTCACACAAAACATAGAAGATTTACTGTTAAGCAGACCACTGCATTATTGTAATAATTGTATAAATAATATCAGTGCATTCGTGAATGCTTATTAGACCCACTGGTTGACATGTATTGGACGCTTGACATGACTTGTTTACTCTTGAACATTGGCAAAAATAAAAAAATTCCGCTACTTTGAGCTCAATTTCAAGCTACTTTCAGTCCAGAAAATAATCAAAATCCTCTCTATTTCCATTCTATTAACTGAGACCAAGAAAACAAGAATACAACCATACAAAAATACAACACAAAGTCACTGTTTTAAACCAAAAACACGGTCGCAGTTTTTTCTCATTATGCACAGCATGCTGCAGGATTTTTTTGTGGTGCACACTTACCACATAGACCCATTCTCTCATATCTATGCTCAAATTTATTGCTCACAGCTTATCTGAGTGAGCTGAGCTTATGGCAGGACCAACACTGGCTTCAATGCTGTAATACAACGGGACCGCCAGGGTTAAAAACATGCTATGCTAGTACACGCTATAAGAAGTCAGTCTGTCGTGCACACAAATGATCCGCAGAAGAAACTTATCTTGGACTGTCAACAAGTCACACTTGTCAATGTACTATAACAAATGGATAACCTAAGAATTTATATAATATATTCAATACTGAAGATCTAACACAAACTTAATGCTGCTCTTGTAGCAACAAACAGATAATAATGCAAAATGAATTCATAGGTTCCATAAACAAGGGAAAATTTATTATAGATGAGAGGACATCATAAGCACAAATCTATCGCAATAGCAGCTTACCTGCAATATGAAAATAAAGATAAAATGAGAGCATATGGAAGAGCGCAGGTAGATCTTACTTGTACATCTCAGCGGCATGAGTGAGAGAGTTGAGACGGCGCAAGTGTTGAGCACACAAGCTCAGTGTCTGAGTGTCAGCCTTGTCTGTCTTGCGCCCAACATCCAATAACCTTCAAATAAAAATAGCAAATTACTTTACAAAATTTACAGAACCTTGTAGTAATATTATTGTCATATACATTATTTTTTAATTAACACATCGGCCATTTCCCACCAAAGTAGAGTGGCCCGAAAAAGAAAAACTTTCATCATCATTCACTCCATCACTGTCTTGAAAGAGGAAAGACAGTGATGGAGTGTGAGCATTACCTTGCTCACACTCCAACAGCATATCAAGTCCTAAAAACCATTTGTCTCCATTTGCTCCTATCTAACATGCTCACGCATACTTGCTGGTAGTTCAAGCCCCTCGGACACAGAACCTCATTTACCCCCTCCCTCCAACCTTTCCTCGGCCGACCTTTACTTTGCCTTCCCTCCACTATAATTTTATACACTCTCGAAGTCATTCTATTTTGTTCCATCCTTTCTACATGTCCAAACCACCTCAACAACCCCTCATCAGCACTCCAGATAGTAGTTTTGGCAATCAAGCACCTCCTTCTAATTTCCAAACTACGGATTCTCTGCATTATATTCACACCACACACTGCTTTCAGACATGACATCTCCACTGCCTCCAGCCTTCTCCTTGTTGCAACATTAACCACCCATGTTTTGCACCCATATAAGAGCATTGGTATAACTATACTCTCACACCTTGCCCTCTTTGTTTCCATGGATAAAGTTCTTTGTTTCCACAGACTCCTCAGTGCACCACTCACATTTTTGCCCTCATCAATTCTATGATTCACCTCACCTTTCAGAGGCCTATCCGCTGACACGTCCACTCCCAAATATCTGAATACATTCATGTCCTCCATACTTTCTCCCTATAATCTGATATCAAATCTTTCATTACCTAATTTTGATGTTATCCTCATCACCTTACTCTTTCCTATATTCACATTTAATTTTCTTCATTTACATACCCTACCAAAGTCATCAACCAATCTTTGCAACTTCTCTTCAGAATCTCCCAAAAGCACAGTGTCATCAGCAAAGAGCAACTGTGACAACTCCCACTTTGTGTTAGATTCTTTATCATGGCATTAGGGGCAGCTTAATCTAGTAACTTAAAGACTATGTACATAATAATAGAGAAATTTATTGAGTTTATTCTAGTTAAAATTTATTTTCATATTACTATATGATGATATTATACTGTTAAAATTATTATATGATGATATTAGATTGTAACAGGTGTTTAGATTCTCGAATGGTAATATGAAATTGAGATTATCTTAAAGAAAATAACACTGAGCATTTTTGACATTACCTTATAGTATGAGTATTTAGTTTTGGGTGAGTAGGGGGTAACATAATAGTAACATATTATTAAAAATTGAAATTATCTTATAGGAAAGTAATAATGAGCATTTTTCAAAGTAGTTTATAGTATGATTATTTAGTTTTGGGTGAGTAGGTGGTTTTTGAGTTGTCTTAAATTGATTTTCAGAAAAGGTTATCTTAATATTTACTGGTAATGAATTCCAGATTCTGGGGCCCTTCTTGTGCATAGAATTTTTACATAGGTTGTTATGAACTCGGAGTATATCAAAAAGTGATCTGTGTCTTGTGTTGTGGTCATGGGTCCTATTAAAGTTGGGGAGGAGAATTTTGAGCGGAGGGTTTATATTAGAGTGTAAAGTTTTATATATGTAGTAGGCACAAGAATAAGTATGAATGTTCTTTATGGTGAGTAGTTTTAGACTTTTGAATAGTGGTGGAGTATGCTGTCTAGAGTGGGAATTTGTTATCATTCTGAATGCAGCCTTTTGTTTTGTTATGAGTGGTCTAAGGTGATTTAATGTTGTTGATCCCCATGCACAGATTCCATAGCTGAGATAAGGGTAGATAATTGAATGATATAGTGCAAGGAGAGCCGATTGTGGCACATAATACCGTATCTTTCATAATATGCCTACTGTCTTTGAGATTTTCTTGGAAATTTGTTGTATGTGTGTTTGGAATTTACCCCTTTGGGGATCGACAGGCCTTCTCGGAAACCTGTTCCTGGGGTCGAATTTAAAAAAAAAAAAAAAAAAAAAAAATTCTTATGGAATGATAATCTTTTTCCGATCATAACGCCACCAAAATTATGAAATTTGATCGAAAACTAACGGAATTATGCTTTCACGAAGTTAGCGGTATTGATGACATTTACGCATCGGCGATTTTGCCCAATTTGAGCCCTATTTTCGGCAAATACCAATGTTTCAGTCTACTAAACTTATAGCTATTTCGCTAGAACTCCATTTCATCTATCGATTGAGTACAAGAAACCGCATATTTACCAATTTCAACTACCCAAAATAGTGGTCAGAAAATGGCAATTTGGCCAATTTCACACAAATTTCAAACGATGCCAATTTCAAAATAGGATCCAGAATAGACAAGGCAGACATACCTGGCACTAAAATAACATCTTCACTGTTCATTAGTCACGTCTCCAGGCCCCTCTTACATTACTTTTGCTTTTCATTTTGAATTTATATTCTCACAAAAAAATAGAAGATATACTGTTATGTATACAACTGCATCATTGTATAAATGGTATAAATAATATCAGAACACTTGTGCATGAATATTTGACTCACCAGTTGATGTATATTGGACGCATGGTGTGATTTGTTTACTCTTGAACATCGTCAAAAATCGAACATTTTTGCTACTTTGAGCTCAATTTCAAGGTACTTGTCATTGTCAAACCAATCAAAATCATCTCTATTTCTGTAATATATCTTCCATTCTATCAAATGAGACCAAGAAAACGAGAATACATCAATAAATACTATACGAAAATAGACTGCAAAGTCGCTGTTTTAAACGAAAAAAACGGTCAGAGTTTTTCTCTCATTATGCAGTGTGTGGTGCAGGATTTTTTATACTGCGCACACTGACCACATAGACCCATTCTTTCATATGTAGGGCTACCAGCTGTGTCCCACTTAATTTAAGCCGCTAGAATTTACACGTACTAGTACGGCACCAACCCCTGCTCGTAAAACGTACTAGTATGGCACTAACCCCCAAAGGGTTAAGACTACTGTCAAGGTGGATTCCTAGGAATTTTCCCTCTGTGAGTCTTGTGATGGGTGAACCATTGAGTATTATGTTAAGTGGAACATTTGCAGCTTTGCTTCCAAACTGTATGAAGTAGGTCTTGTCAGTATTGAGAGTAAGCTTGTTAGTCGTCATCCATGTTGATATTTTCTGTAATTCGGCATTAATAGTGTTGGCCAGTATAACTGGATTTGGGTGAGAGAAGATATATGTTGTTTCATCTGCAAATAAAATGGGTTCGCTCCATTTGTGTACACGTATTGGTTTCTGTTGCTAAGGTATGACTTTAGGTAGTTGAGTGGGTGCCCCCTTATACCATAGTGTGCAAATTTTGTGAGCAGTAAATCATGGTCGACTGTATCAAAAGCTTTGCGTAGATCAATGAAGATTCCCAGTGGGACTTCTTTCTTTTTAAGTGCGGTGTATATTAACTCCAACATGTGCATAATAGCATCGTTTGTGCTCTTGTTTATCCTGAATCCAAATTGACAGGGGTTGAGTACATTGTGTGAGACGAGGAAGGAATAGATTTGTCTATGAATTAATTTTTCGAAGATTTTAGAAAGCAGTGGTAAATTAGAAATTGGTCTATAATTATTCAAGTCTGTTTGATCACCTCCTTTGTGGATCGGGGTGACCATAACTATTTTGAGAATTGATGGAAAGGTAGAGGCTTCAATGGATTTATTGAATAGTGTTGCTATAATTGGTGACAGTACCTGTGAAGCTTTTTTGTACATAAAAGTTGGTAAGCTGTTTATGTCTCCTGCCTTGTCAACAAACGAACATTCACTTCTATTACAACCCCATCTATAAATACAGTGGACCCCCGCCTAACGAGCAAAATTCATTCCAGAAGCTTGCTCAAGTGCCATTACCGAACGAATTTACTTCCTTAAGAAATAATGTCACATAGGTTAGTCTATTTCAGACCCCCAAAAATACACTTCCACAAGCACTTACAATACAGTGGACCCCCGAGTATCGTAATTAATCCGTTCCAGGAGCTATTACTTGACACGAAGATTACGAAATTTGAACCCTTATTTCCCATAAGAAATAATGTAAATACAATTAATCCATTCAATAAAAAAATATTCACAATAAATATAATATAAATAACACACACACACAACCCGCACATATAAAAGAGAGGAGCTTACGACGACGTTTTGGCCCGACTTGGACCATTTACAAAGTCACACTAACACACAGAGACAGAGGAAGGGTATTTATAGGCAGGCAGACAGGGGAGGGTACAAGAGAGTGGGGTAATGATGGAGTAGAGGAAGTAGTAGTAGTAGTAATGGTAGTAGAGGAGACAGTCATATGGGAAGGAGCACTGCAATGAGGCTAGCGGCCCGCAAGTGTGGTACGAGAGGGAAGAAAAGCGAATAAAATGAAGGAAAATACATGGCAAAAGAAAAGAAAGAAAGGAAAACCCATAGGAGAAAAAGGAGAAGGGGGAAGAGAAGATAGGGAAGGAATCAGGTTAAGTCACGGGTGTTCTGAAGTTTATAGCATTTAACAATGTAATGAGAGAGGAAAGCATCAACAGAGACAAAGCCAGGGCTAAGATTCATACAGGGAAAGTTGTGTATAAGGGAGGATTCAACCAGGCGGCGACTATGAAAGTTGGACGTAGGGTAGACAGTTTTAGCAGAAGACCAATCAATGGGATGACTGTGATCTCTGACATGACAGAAAAGAGCATTATTAGTGTCGGCAAGCCTAACACTATTTTTGTGCTCCTTGAGTCTGTCAGAAAGAGATCGGCCAGTTTCTCCGAAGTACTGAAGAGGACAGGAGGCTTGCCGACACTAATAATGCTCTTTTCTGTCATGTCAGAGATCACAGTCATCCCATTGATTGGTCTTCTGCTAAAACTGTCTACCCTACGTCCAACTTTCATAGTCGCCGCCTGGTTGAATCCTCCCTTATACACAACTTTCCCTGTATGAATCTTAGCCCTGGCTTTGTCTCTGTTGATGCTTTCCTCTCTCATTACATTGTTAAATGCTCTAAACTTCAGAACACCCGTGACTTAACCTGATTCCTTCCTATCTCTCTTCCCCTTCTCCTTTTTCTCCTATGGGTTTTCCTTTCTTTCTTTTCTTTTGCCATGTATTTTCCTTCATTT
>WNWK01049145.1:0-13304 GCA_009830355.1 Cherax destructor | reverse complement strand
TTGTCCCCTGCTTTAAAAATAGGAATTACATTAGCCACCTTCTACGTATCAGACACTACACCTGTTTGAAGAGATAGGTTAAAAATGTTAGTTAAGGGTTCAAGAGTTCAATTTTGCATTCCTAAGGAACCCTTGAAAAAAGCTCATCAGGGCCTGGCGATTTATTTTGCTTCAAACGGTCTATCTGTTTGATAACCATTTCGCTAGTGACTGTGATACTACATAATTTATCTTCTTCAGGCCCACTAAAATACCTAATTCTTGGGATATTATTAGTGTCTTCCTGAGTGAAAACCGAGAAAAATAATTATTAAAAATAGAGCACATTTCATTCTCTTTGTCAGTAAGATACCCATAATTATTTTTAAGGGGACCTATCTTTTCTCTAACTTTTGTTCTATACACCTGGAAAAAACTTTTTGGGTTAGTTTTCGAATCCCTAGCAATTTTAATTTTGTAGTCCCGCTTAGCTTTTCTTATCCCCTTTTTAACGTCCCTCTTAATGTCAATATACTGATTCGTAAGATGACCCTCACCTCTTTTGATACGCCTATAAATTCCTTTCTTCTGCCCTAAAAGATATTTGAGCCTATTATTCATCCATTTTGGGTCATTTCTATTCGATCTAATTTCTTTATATGGGATAAATGTTCTTTGGGCAGCATGTATAGTGTTCAGAAAACTGTCATATTGATAGCTCTCTTCATTACCCCAGTCCACAGATGATAAGTGTTCTCTAAGTCCATTGTAATCTGCTAAGCGAAAATCTGGGACCGTTACTGAGTTATTCCTACTATGAAACTTCCATTCAATGCCAAATGTAGATAAATGCAAGGTTCTGAAGCTCGGGAGTGTCCATAACCCAAGCACTTATAAGTTAAATAACGTAGAACTTAGCCATACAGATTGCGAGAAGGACTTGGGGGTGATGGTAAGCAGCAACCTTAAACCAAGACAGCAATGCCTAAGCGTACGTAATAAGGCAAATAGATTACTGGGATTTATATCAAGAAGTGTTAGCAACAGAAGTCCAGAGGTTATATTACAGCTTTATACATCATTAGTAAGGCCTCACCTAGATTACGCAGCTCAGTTCTGGTCTCCATATTACAGAATGGACATAAATTCGTTAGAAAACATTCAGCGTAGAATGACTAAATTAATACATAGCATTAGAAATCTTCCTTACGAAGAAAGATTGAAGACCCTAAAATTACATTCACTTGTAAGACGTAGAATGAGGGGAGACATGATCGAGGTATACAAGTGGAAAATGGGTATTAACAAAGGGGATATGTATAAGGTCTTGAGGATATCTCTCCAAGAGAGAACCCGCATAATGGATTCAAGTTAGATAAGTTTAGATTTAGAAAGGATATAGGAAAGTATTGGTTTGGAAATAGGGTAGTTGATGAGTGGAACAGTCTGCCTAGTAGGGTTATTGAAGCTAGGACCTTGGGTAGTTTCAATTTTAGGTTGGATAAATTCATGAGTGAGAGGGTTGGATTTGAGTGGACTCGCGCATGAGTGGGTAAAATTGTCAAAGCTTATTTCTTGGGTAGCATTGAAAATTGGGTTGAGCAAATATTCTGTTAGTGGGACGGATTGTGAAGGACCTGCCTAGTATGGGCCAACAGGCCTGCTGCAGTGTTCCTCATTTCTTATGTTCTTATGTTAATTGATTTGTGGTCGCTTGCGCCGAGTTCCTCTGTAATTTCTAAATTATTAACAAGGGTTTCCTTGTTTGCCAGAACTAAGTCAAGCAGATTATTTCCCCTTGTAGGTTCTGTCACAAACTGCTTCAAAGAAATCGTTAGATTCTAAATTTCCAGTCAAAAAATTCCAATCAATTTGACTAAAGTTGAAGTCACCCAGAATAACTATGTTATCGTGCATTGTGGCCTTAACAATTTCCTATCATAGTAGTCTCCCTTGGTCCATATCTAAGTTTGGGGGACGGTATATCACACCTAAAATCAATTTTTCATGTCCCTCTGAAAATTCTATCCAGACAGACTCTGTATGTGTTAATTCAGACTTTATACCCATTTTTATACAACAATTTAAATGATCACGGACATAGAGTGCCACCCCACCCCCTTTCCCGATACTTCTGTCTACTTGGAACAATTTAAAACCCTGAATGTGACATTCGGCAGGCAAGTCCCGATTTTTCATATTAAACCATGTTTCAGTTATTGCAAAAACATCAATATTACCTGTACTTGCAACTACTCTCAACTCGTCCATCTTATTCCTAGCACTACGACTATTGGTGTAATATACACTTAAAGACATAAGAACATAAGAAAGGAGGAACACTGCAGCAGGCCTGTTGGCCCATACTAGGCAGGTCCTTCACAATCCGTCCCACTAACAGAATATTTGCTCAACCCAATTTTCAATGCTACCCAAGAAATAAGCTTTGACAATTCTACCCACTCATGCGCGAGTCCCACTCAAATCCAACCCCTCTCACTCATGAATTTATCCAACCTAAATTTGAAACTACCCAAGGTCCTAGCTTCAATAACCCTACTAGGCAGACTGTTCCACTCATCAACTACCCTATTTCCAAACCAATACTTTCCTATATCCTTTCTAAATCTAAACTTATCTAACTTGAATCCATTATTGCGGGTTCTCTCTTGGAGAGATATCCTCAAGACCTTGGGTAGTTTCAAATTTAGGTTGAATAAATTCATGAGTGAGAGGGGTTGGATTTGAGTGGGACTCCACTTGAGTTAATAGAATCTTCATAGCTTATTTCTTGGGTAGAATTGAAAATTAGGTTGGGCAATTATTCTGTTAGTGGGATGGATTGTGAAGGACCTGCCTAGTATGGGCCAACAGGCCTGCTGCAGTGTTCCTCCTTTCTTATGTTCTTTCTTAAGAGTCTCTTGTGAGGTACTCTATCGAAGGCCTTACTGAAATCCAAGTAAACTATATAAGAACATAAGAAAGGAGGAACACTGCAGCAGGCCTGTTAGCACTCAAATCCAACCCCTCTCACTCATGAATTTATCCAACCTAAATTTGAAACTACCCAAGGTCCTAGCTTCAATAACCCTACTAGGCAGACTGTTCCACTCATCAACTACCCTATTTCCAAACCAATACTTTCCTATATCCTTTCTAAATCTAAACTTATCTAACTTGAATCCATTATTGTGGGTTCTCTCTTGAGAGATATCTTCAAGACCTTATTTATATCCCCTTTGTTAATACCCATTTTCCACTTGTATACCTCGATCATGTCTCCCCTCATTCTACGTCTTACAAGTGAATGTAATTTAAGGGTCTTCAATCTTTCTTCATAAGGAAGATTTCTAATGCTATGTATTAATTTAGTCATTCTACGCTGAATGTTTTCTAACGAATTTATGTCCATTCTGTAATATGGAGACCAAAACTGAGCTGCGTAATCTAGGTAAGGCCTTACTAATGATGTATAAAGCTGTAATATAACCTCTGGACTTCTGTTGCTAACACTTCTTGATATAAATCCCAGTAATCTATTTGCCTTATTACGTACGCTTAGGCATTGCTGTCTTGGTTTAAGGTTGCTGCTTACCATCACCCCAAGTCCTTCTCGCAATCTGTATGGCTAAGTTCTACGTTATTTAACTTATAAGTGCTTGGGTTATGGACACTCCCAAGCTTCAGAACCTTGCATTTATCTACATTGAATTGCATCTGCCACTTTTCTGACCACGAATTAAGTTTGTCTAAATCTTCGTGAAGTTCTATGACATCTATGTTTGAATCAATTATCCTACCTATCTTCGTGTCGTCGGCGAATTTGCTCATATCACCAGTAATTCCCTCGTCAAGGTCATTGATATATATTATAAATAACAATGGGCCTAAGACTGATCCCTGTGGAACACCACTTGTTACAAGTCCCCATTCGGATTTAACCCCATTTATGCACACTCTCTGCTTCCTATTGGTGAGCCATGACTCGATCCATGACAGCACTTTTCCCCCAATGCCATGAGTTGCGGTACTCTATCAAAAGCCATACTAAAGTCTAAATAAACAATATCGAATTCTTTATCGTGATCAACAGCCTCAAAACCTTTAGGTAAGAAGGTTAATATATTAGATAGGCAGGAACGGCCCCTCGTGAATCCATGCTGAGTGTCATTAATCAAATTATGGTTATCTAGATGGCTTCTAATAATATCAGCTATAATTGACTCTAGTAATTTGCCTACAATTGAGGTCAGGCTTATTGGACGGTAATTTGACGGTAGTGACTTGTCCCCTGCTTTAAAAATAGGAATTACATTAGCCATCTTCCAAATATCAGACACTACACCTGTTTGAAGAGATAAATTAAAAATGTTAGATATTGGTTCACAGAGTTCCATTTTGCATTCCTTAAGAACCCTTGCAAAAAGCTCATCAGGATCCGGCGATTTATTTTGTTTCAGTCGGTCTAGCTGTTTCCTAACCATTTCGCTAGTGACTGTTATATTACATAATTTATCTTCTTCTGGGCCTCTGTAAAAATTAATTACTGGGATATTAATAATGTCTTCCTGTGTGAAAACTGAGAGAAAATAATTATTAAAAATAGAGTACATATCATTCTCCTTGTCAGTAAGATGCCCAGAGTTATTTTTAAGGGGACCTATCTTATCCCTAACTTTTATTCTATAAACCTGGAAAAAAAATTTTGGGTTAGTTTTTGAATCCCTAGCAACTTTAATTTCATAGTCCCGTTTAGCTTTTCTTATTCCCTTTTTAACGTCCCTCTTAATGTCAGTATACTGATTTATAAGATGACCCTCACCTCTTTTTATGCGCCTATAAATTCCTTTCTTCTGTTATAAATTAGACACATATGCAACATTTGGGTATCTTTATTGAGGAAACGTTTCGCCACACAGTGGCTTCATCAGTCCAATACAAAGTAGAAAGGTGTAAGGAGAGTAGGAGTTTTGAGGTTATCAGTCCCTCGGCCTGGAGTCGATGTGTTCAGTCCATCAATCTTGTAGAAAGTCAGCATATGTCTGTAGAGGTGGCTTATATACTGTAGTCAGGTGAGGTGAAGCAGCAGGAGGCGGGGTCATAGTGGTACCATCCACTAGTGAAGTAGGTCTTCGTCCAAAGGTTGGACAAGTGTTGAAGAATTCGTTTGTATTAAGATCCCAAGATGTTGCTGTGTCAGACAGGGTGTAGATGAATGGTTCAGAGAACCGACAAGTTATAAATTAGACACATATGCAACATTTGGGTATCAAGATCCTTTCTTCTGCTCTAAAAGATACTTAAGTCTATTATTCATCCATTTTGGTTCATTTCTACTTGATCTAATTTCTTTATTCGGGATAAATGTTCTTTGGGCAGCCTGTATAGTGTTAAGAAAACTGTCATATTGATACCTCTCTTCGTCACCCCAGTCTACAGTTGATAAGTGTTCTCTAAGTCCATTATAATCTGCTAAGCGAAAATTTGGGACCGTTACTGAATTATCCCTACTATCATACATCCATTCAATGCTAAAGGTAATTGACTTGTGGTCGCTTGAGCCGAGTTCCTCTGTAATTTCTAAATTATTAACAAGGGTTTCCTTGCTTGCCAAAACCAAGTCAAGTAGGTTATTTCCCCTTGTAGGTTCTGTTAAAGTCCCCTAGAATTACTACGTTATCTGGCCTTGTGGCCTTAACAATTTCCTCCCAAAGTAATCTCCCTTGTTCCCTATCTAAGTTTGGAGGATGGTAAATCACGCCTAAAATCAATTTTTCACACCCCTCTGAAAATTCTATCCAGACAGACTATGTATGTGTTAATTCAGACTTTATACCCGTTTTTATGCAACAATTTAAATGATCACGGACATAGAGTGCCACCCCACCCCCCGTGTTCACGGGGGTGGGGTGGCACCCCCCACTATGACCCTATGGTACCACTATGACCGTGGGGTCATAGTGGTACCATCCACTATTCGAAGTAGGTCTTCGTCCAAAGGTTGGACAAGTGTTGAAGAATTCGTTTGTATCAAGATCCCAAGCTAACAAGATTGATGGACTGAACACGTCGACTCAAGGCCGAGGGACTGATTACCTCAAAATCCTCCTCTCTTTACACCTTTCTACTTTGTATTGGACTGATGAAGCCAATGTGTGGCGAAACGTTTCCTCAATAAAGATACCAAAGTGTTGCATGTGTCTAATTTATAACTTGTCGTTTCTCTGAACCTTTCGTCTACATACCCAGATGTTGCACATGTGTTTTAATTTCACATTGTCGGTATTGTATACCATTCTTGTACAAGATAAATTATGTAATATCACAGTCACTAGCGAAATGGTTATGAAACAACTAGACCGACTGAAACAAAATAAATCGCCGGGTCCTGATGAGCTTTTTGCAAGGGTTCTTAAGGAATGCAAAATGGAACTCTGTGAACCATTAAGTAACATTTTTAATTTATCTCTTCAAACAGGCTTTTGAGGCTGTTGATCACGATAAAGAATTCGATATTGTTTATTTAGACTTTAGTAATTCTTTTTATAGAGTACCGCACCAGAGACTGTTAAAGAAAGTGGCAGCTCATGGCATTGGGGGAAAAGTGCTGTCATGGATCGAGTCATGGCTCACCAATAGGAAGCAGAGAGTGTGCATAAATGGGGTTAAATCCGAATGGGGACTTGTAACAAGTGGTGTTCCACAGGGATCAGTCTTAGGCCCGTTGTTATTTATAATATATATCAATGACCTTGACGAGGGAATTACTAGTGATATGAGCAAATTCGCCGACGACACGAAGATAGGTAGGATAATTGATTCAAACATAGATGTCATAGAACTTCAGGAAGATTTAGACAAACTTAATTCGTGGTCAGAAAAGTGGCAGATGCAGTTCAATGTAGATAAATGCAAGGTTCGGAAGCTCGGGAGTGTCCATAACCCAAGCACTTATAAGTTAAATAACGTAGAACTTAGCCATACAGATTGCGAGAAGGACTTGGGGGTGATGGTAAGCAGCAACCTTAAACCAAGACAGCAATGACTAAGCGTACATAATAAGGCAAATAGATTACTGGGATTTATATCAAGAAGTGTTAGCAACAGAAGTCCAGAGGTTATATTACAGCTTTATACATCATTAGTAAGGCCTCACCTAGATTACGCAGCTCAGTTTTGGTCTCCATATTATAGAATGGACATAAATTCGTTAGAAAACATTCAGCGTAGAATGACTAAATTAATACATAGCATTAGAAATCTTCCTTACAAAGAAAGATTGAAGACCCTTAAATTACATTCACTTGTAAGACGTAGAATGAGGGGAGACATGATCGAGGTATACAAGTGGAAAATGGGTATTAACAAAGGGGATATAAATAAGGTCTTGAGGGTATCTCTCTAAGAGAGAACCCGTAATAATGGATTCAAGTTAGATAAGTTTAGATTTAGAAAGGATATAGGAAAGTATTGGTTTGGAAATAGGGTAGTTGATGAGTGGAACAGTCTGCCTAGTAGGGTTATTGAAGCAAGGACCTTGGGTAGTTTTAAATTTAGGTTGGATAAATTCATGAGTGAGAGGGGTTGGATTTGAGTGGGAATTGCACATGAGTAAATAGAATTATCAAAGATTATTTCTTGGGTAGCATTGAAGATTAGGTTGAACGAATATTCTGTTAGTGGGATGGAATGTGAAGGACCTGCCTAGCATGGGCCAACAGGCCTGCTGCAGTGTTCCTCCTTTCTTATGTTCTTATGTTAGGACTATTTCTGAAATAAGGCGTTGTTGTTGTATGTTCGCCGGTACATCCGGCCCGGGTATTCTCCAAATGGTGACCCGGCATTGGCCCCCTGGGTAGAGGGTGTCGGTCATCTTCTTTCTTTTTTTCTTGCTGTGGCTCCCTATGATGGGGAGTGTCTTCTGACGTCGCATCTTCATCAGCAGATCTTGGTACTTCAGGCTGTGGTTCTACCTACATAGGAAGAAGAAGGATGAGCGATAAAAAAAAAGGAAGTGAGAGAAAGAATACCTGTAGTGGGTAGTCTTGGTCGTCGTTGGGGTTCTCCGGCGTCGTCATCGAGGGGGCGGGTGGGTGGCTAGGACTGGGAGCAGTGTCTCCAAGTCATGGGTGGCCAGGTAAACCAGCCGGGCTGCTTTGTCCTCACGGGTCAGATCCCCAGGTGCCATCGGGAAGTGCCTGCGGCGGATGGACGTCGTCGCAGGACAGTCAAGCATAAGGCGGTCGCCCACCTCGCTTTTAAGCAAACTTAGTTATCCTTTCCTTGACTCATCGTAGAGAGGATGGTCTGTGGGTAAGTTAGATGTGTCTAGCTATTTCCTCAGTGGTTCCTTCCCGATTTCAACATTAATATTTTTAATTTGCTCAAGACAAATAATAACACTGTATCCGAATATAAAAAAATTATTCTGTCCTCATAGGTTTTTTTTTTTAAGAATAAAAAAATGGTACAGCTTAAATTTGGCGAGTTCTAAGATGTGAAAGCCTATATAATTAGGGTATGTGAGTTTTATGCAGGGTGTCCCCACCCTTGCCAATATTTTGTTTTCCGAAAGCTTTATAGCTTTCTTAAGCAGTGGTTCACTCACCTCTTTCAAAAATGACCTCACTGATGTTATCAGCTTTGTTGTATTGCCATATTTCGATGGGTTGAACAGTGTCTTCTCGAACACCGAATTGGTCAACAATTTGAATAATCGTTGAGTCTTTACTAGTGGATCTGTTACGCTGTTTGACGTTTGTTTCCACGAAGTCCGCCAGATATTTTCCTTGAGAGAATTCATATATGGCATGAATTTTCTCAATTTGCAGACCTATCTCCAAAAACAATTGCAATAAAGGCAGTGATATCAGGTAAATTCTTTTTGGGAGATGTCCTCCCAATAATTTAACATTTTTCACGAGGGGTTTTCGCTTTAACACTCAGTTCTGTATTAAACTCATGTCATATGACAGATTATGGATAATAAAAGGCAAAAATTTACATGAATTTTTGTCCTAAATTAAAGTAATTGCAGAGAGCTCCTAAATAAGTAGCCGTGGCCAAACGATGGTCATAATGTCTCAGCTTTGGTTCAGCAAGAGTAAAGTCCCGATAGCAGAAGTTGCACTTCTTCTGTTTGCTAAAGTGAAGAACTTGCTCCCAGGTCATATGAAGAGGATAACAGGGCGTGTTCATCTTTATCCAATCCCATAATGACGAAAGTCTACCATACATGTGATCGATACAATGCTGACCCCGATCTACAGATCTATCAATAATAGTGTTGTTCCTGTCTATCACTCTATAACCATAAGCTATCGCCACGTGCCTAGCTGTTATTACTCCTTCTGGTTTGCGATTATCAAGGTAGGCCTCTAAATCCATAAAGGCTATATGAGAGGGTGAGTAGCCTTTGTGTGTATTTTTGAATTTGCAGACACTTCCAGATGGGGGCAAAATCAACTTCTGAGAGACATCACACAAATTAACGTGTGTTTTTAAGCTGGAAAGGTTATTATATTCGCTTAAGCAATTCAAGCAAAAGAGCTTATCGTGCGAATATTTTCTCGAGAAATTTTTCATGTATCTCTGGAAGTTCTTGATTAGGGCTATGTGACTCTTTCCTAATAATAACAGGGGTACTACCAGTGAATATTTATTACTGCCCCGACGACATAAAGTAGCGTGATACTTCCCCTCCTGGCGTGGAGGGAGGGAGCCAGTTTGTGGTGCTCCATACATTTCGTGAGTAAACGAGGAACCTACATGTGTGGGAAGGGCCAGTTTAAGCAGACGTCATCGTGAGTATCCACTGGAGATTACAGAGTCGTGACAATCTTCTGCATCAGTCCGTTGCTTCTATATCAGTGAAAGTGCAGTGTGCATGTTGGGAGTTGAGTAGTTAGAGGATGCGGTGTTGAGGGGATCCCTCCAGTGGAGGTGTGGGGGAGGTTTGTTTACCCTCTGTTTGGCCGGGGTTGGGGGAAAAGTGGTCGCCCAGTACTCGTCTTTGGATGAACAGAACACCACCTTGGTTAACAGTGAGAACATGGCGATCAGTGTGCCAAATAGCTAGGTTGTTTCTAAGTATATCAATTAGCAAAAGTAAGCAATGGGCATCTTAAGTGAACATATAGGGCCACTCCCCTCACCCCCCATTCCTGGCCTAGGCCTACTGACTTCCTGACCAAGAGTGTTGCCGTTTAGTGCCCACGAATTACTCACACTCCCGCTCACTACTCACCCACCCTCATCCCCCATGCATCCATGCCGTCCTTCACCCGTTACCCCACAGCTGGCGCCCTCCCACCCACACCATGTCACAAGAAGTGCTGGGTTCCCAGGAATCTCCACGACAGAGCCAACGCCTTTGAACCCGTCCACGAGGCATCTGCCAGGTGTGCCATAGGAAATGTGCACTCAATCCCTCTACGGGCAACATCCGTGCACACAATGGATGTCTAGGCTCCAGGAGGGCTCCAAATTGGAACAGCCAACAGACACTCCCAGCAGACAGAGCTGACAGCCACCCTGACTTCACCTCTACAGAGGACCTAAAAGCTGCAACCAAATTAACATCCACAAGGACGCTGACACACATCCCCAAAGCAGCTCGCCATGAAGCTGCAGCAAATTCGCTGACCTCTTGAAGAAAGTCAACGATGCTCCTGCAGACAATGGATCCTGGCACAACCTACTGCTTTTTGGCAATGCCTGTTTGGCTGTCCCACCAAGAAGGGACAATTCACTAGCTACATCTGTTATCAGGGCAATAAATGCATTCCCTAGAGATGACAACCTTGTCCGTATCCCCTCCAGGGCGTCAAACACCCACCAGGCAAATGTCAACAACAGGACACCTGACGCCTCAAAAATCAGGGCCCACATTAGCAGAAAAATAGAAGAGGGTAATACTATCGGAGCACTGAGGCTTATAACCAGTGAGGATACCATCGCTCCTAAGGATATCATTACAGCACAAGCCCTGAAGGACAAACATCCACCCAGAGCTCCCAGTATCAACATTGGCCCCCTTGACATTCCAGCAGGGGAAGAACATTTAACCTTACGGGACGCCGATGTATAAAGCTGCTATGTCTTTCCCACAGGGCTCAGCAGGAGGTTTCACTGGTTTAAGGCCACAACACTTAAAACAAATGCTCAGTCCAGGTCTTGGTGAGGTCTCTGAGAGATTGTTGTCTGAACTCACCAAATTTTCAAATGGGTGGCTGGCTGGTAGTGTTCCACAGGCCATTAGACCCCTTTTCTTTGGTGCCTCACTGTGTGCCCTCCGGAAAAAGGACGGAGGAATCAGGCCCATTGCAGTGGGCAACACCCTTCGGCGTTTAGTTGCCAAGGCTGCAGTACGAAGGGTGAGTCAAGATGCTGCCTCAATGTTGAAACCAACCCAGCTCGGTTTTGGTGTTCAACAAGCGAAGCAGCTGCCCATGCAGCACGAGTATACATCAACAACATGTCCAATGAAAAAGCTTTAATCAAATTGGACTTTGCCAATGCTTTCAACTCAGTCAGAAAGGATGCTGCTCTCCAAGCAGTTTCTAGGCACTTTCCTTCCCTCTATCCCTTCATAGAATCATGCTATAGTGTGGCTTCTAAACTTTTGTTTGGGGACCATGAAATTGACTCGTGTGAGGGTGTGCAACAGGGGAACCCTCTTGCTCCCTTTCTATTCTGTCTAGCCATCAAGGATGTCACAGAAGCATTGTCCAGTGAGCTCAATATCTGGTTCTTGGATGATGGCACCCTAGCTGGCACTACACAATCTCTCCTAGGAGACATCAGGAAAATTATAGATATGGTAGGTAGCCTGGGCCTATCTTTAAACCCCACCAAATGTGAGATAGTTTCCACCAATCCACAGATGATCCAGGACATTAGGGCTGTTTTACCAGGGGCACGAGCCATCGATCCAGCCAACAGCACTCTCCTTGGTGCTCCTCTTGGGCCCAATGCCATCGATCTGGTCCTGGAAAAAAAATCTCCGACCTCAGGACGATGGAAGGTAGGATTAAAGACATCGATACACATGATGCCTTCTACCTACTCACCAGGTGCCTGTCAATCCCAAAACTTACATACTTCCTGAGATGCTCCCCAGCCTTCAACAGCCCGAAACTCGAGGAATACGACTCTCTCCTCAAGACCATGCTAGAGAGTGTATTGAATCTTTCCCTTGAAGAGGGACAGTGGTTGCAAGCCTCACTTCCAGTCAGACTTGGGGGGCTGGGAGTACGCAAATCCTCCCAGATTGCCCTACCAGCCTTCTTATCCTCTTCCATAGCATCAAATGAGCTAATAAAACAAATTCTTCCAGACAACCTCAGTGATTCAGCAGGAATACAGGACCCCAGCTACACCAGTGCCATCACTGAATGGGAGACTCTTGCTGCTCCAACACCAAAACCTAGTGAAGAACTGGCCTACAAACAGTCAAGCTGGGACGGCCCCATCAGGGACCCAAGGGCAGCCACGTTCATGTTCCAGCGTCTCAGCGTGGCCATCCAGAGGGGAAATGCATGCTGCATACTTGGCTCGCGTCCGGCTTCGGAGGAGCTGGAGGAGATTCATAATCTTTGACATATTGTACCATTGTATTCATGTTCATGTTTGTGTTTTCTATAAATGTATTCTGTCTATTAATAAAGCATTTATATGTATGTATGTGTGTATATAGGATGGGGTGGTAGGAGAAGTGGAATATTCAAATAGCATCAGGAAGAAATCCAAATATTCTTCCTTGAAGCCTTTTATCCACTTCTCCGAGGCTATGGGTCCCACAATTTGCACTAGAGGTGGAATATATATATATATATATATATATATATATATATATATATATATATATATATATATATATATATATATATATATATATATATATATATATTCTACATATTTAGGTACTACTTTTTTGCATATTACAATATGAAACGCATATAGTCATAAGCCTATTTGCTCATGATTAGTTTGATCGAGCACTAATGTTTCCCATGACTTACATATATCACGCCTAACATTTTTTTTTATTAAAAACATAAATACACATATAACAAGAGCCTTACAAATACCTATACCATATTAACGAATTTACATGTTAAACATTGCAACAAAAGTAAACTTTGACTGTAAGGTGATTTAACAGTCAAAGTTTAGTTTTGTTGCAATGTTTAGCTTGATGTAAATTCTTGTAATATGGGTATAGACATTTTTGTTGTAAGGCTCTTGAAACCAAAATTTGCATGTGTCTATGTGTTGTATTTATGTTTTTAATAAAAATATAAAAGAAATGTTAGGGAGATGAA